>JASANB010005737.1:0-69381 GCA_030248155.1 Sabatieria punctata
TATCGATCGAGGCCTCAGGTGGTACCATATATGGTACCGGTACCATATATGGAAACGGTACCATATATGGAAACGGTACCATATATGGAAACGGTACCATATATGGTACCCTTTCGATCGAGGCCTCAGGTGGTACCATATATGGTACCGGTACCATATATGGAAACGGTACCATATATGGAAACGGTACCATATATGGTACCCTTTCGATCGAGGCCTCAGGTGGTACCATATCGGTCTGGCGCCGGCCAGGGGGGGGGTCTGAGCCAAAATTTTGGGAAGGGGGTCCGGCACTAAAAAACGCTCAAAAATGGAAAAAAATCGCAATTTTTGGGCCAAAAATCGCTAATTTGGGCTGAAATACAGCTAAAAAGTGCTGTTTTACCGGCGATTTTGGTAATTTTTGTGTCTGAAATGCAATGCAAAAATGCAAAAATGCAAAAAAATGCAAAAAATCGCAAAAATTTGCTCAAAAATTACTTGCCAGAAAAATCGGAGGGGGGTCGGAAAAATCGTCTCGGTCTCGAGGGGGGTCCCTATCCGGGGGGGGGTCTGGCCTAAGTCGGGTGGGGGGGCAGACCCCCCTGTTACATGTATGCCTGAGGCCTCGATCGAAAGGGTACCATATATGGTACCGTTTCCATATATGGTACCGTTTCCATATATGGTACCGGTACCATATATGGTACCACCTGAGGCCTCGATCGAAAGGGTACCATATATGGTACCGTTTCCATATATGGTACCGTTTCCATATATGGTACCGGTACCATATATGGTACCACCTGAGGCCTCGATCGAAGGGGTACCATATATGGTACCGGTACCATATTTGGTAACGTTTCCATATATGGCACCGTTTCCATATATGGTACCGGTACCATATATGGTACCACCTGAGGCCTCGATCGAAAGGGTACCATATATGGTACCCCTTATGATTTGATCGAAGGGGTACCATATATGGTACCTGTTACCATATACGGCACCGGTTCCATATATGGTACCGTTTCCATATATGGTACCACCTGAGGCCTCGATCGAAGGGGTACCATATATGGTACCACTTGAAGGTGTACCGGTACCATATATGGTACCGCTTCCATATATGTGTACTGATACCATATATGTTGTTATTTCCCTGACTGTAGTACTAGGGCTAGTTAGAACTAGAACTAGAGCTAAGTTTCTAGTGGTATGCTCGCGTTAGTACTAATTCTAGTTCTAACTCTAGTAAGAAAAACGTGTTGTGTAACTGCAATGCAAGCGCAATAGGTGTCCTTTAACATGCCCTCTTTGCCGCAGACCACTAAAATGCCATTATGACGTGTCTTAGTTACTGTCGCAACAGCATAAATGATCGGTCAAATACAATTATATCTATAAAATGCCAGGCGGTTGTCCGACTGTAATACGTTACTCTTTCAGAATAACACCATCCAAAAAATCTACGTGTACGATGAAAATAAAAGTGACTGCTGAACCAAATTAACAGTACTGTAGCAGAAAGATTGACAATTACTGTAGAGGCCTTTGTCTTAGCTCTCCGAAGTGCGAGTGTCTGGTAGTCAATAAGCAGATCATTGTTGACATTTTCGCGCAGGCGATGCAAGTCAGTCCGCAATCCAATTGCTGGCCAATAAACCAAAAAATGGCCGATAGTCACATTTTGTTCAGTTAAAAAATGCTGCAAAATCACAACAAATCCGATAGAAAGTTGCATTTAACGCTTGATTTTTACTGCTAAAACATTCTAATCTAAAGCTAATACTGGGTTTGGAAATAGTAAGATACTTTTATTCTAATAATTGACTCGTCGGTCTAAGTTGCATCATGACACAGATCTTGCCTTCCAAAGTTACCGAAATTCTAACTACTACTGTGCATTCTGCAGCTATACATTTACTAAATAGATTTTGCTACGGTATCAGACAATTAGCCACTTGCAGACTAGAATAGAAAGTATTGTATTTTCCAGCATTTATGAACATGAAATTTTAGTCGGATGTTATTTTATTCAAAACGGGCGAGAAAAAAAACCAGCTGATGGTAGCGTAAAACGAATAGATAGCCAGTAAACAAGAGCTATACGTAATGTTGTTTTGCAATGCGTGAGCTGTCTATGCCAGTACCAAGCTAGAACTGTACTCTGTGCTTGAATGCGAGGCAAAAATTGCTCATACAAGCAACAAAAAGAACAAACTAGAGCTGTCTAGTGAGCTCCGGAGCAGTCTAGGCGATTTGGCTAGTACTAACTAGATAGTCCTAAGCACTAAAAACGCGTGCATACCAGTTAGTTTAGAACTAGCGTCGATTTCTAGTTCTAAGTAGAAAACCGCTAGATCTAGGCCTAGTTCTAACCGCCTGCATACGGCCTCAGATACTTGCTTTAAAAGAACGAAATCTGTACACAATGACTGTACCTACAGACATGAGTAGACATACATTATCTGTTTGTCTCACGGGGTGGCCAGATATGGCCACCCCCCATATTCTACAAATCCATATCATAATCATATTTTTCGCAGTCATATTATTAAAATATGAGTGCGGCTCGCAATTAATATGATATGATATTATATTTGATATTTGGCCGTTGCGTCGCTTGCATACCGGCACTGCGCTCCAACGTTTAAGGGTGAATAGGAAATAAACAAGAAGACAGTAGGATGAGTCAGTAGAACATTGACCGGTTTGGATCTGGATTTAGCAATTGCCTGTTGGTTTCGACCTCCGTTTGCTTATTAATAGGGATACAAGGTAGCTAGAAATTATAGCCTTTCGTCCATGCCTCTAGACTTCTTTCATCCTCCTCAGCCGCTTCAAATAGAGAGTTGCCTCCAGCCGTTTGTCAACAAGGGACTATTAGCTAAACAGCTCTCAAGTCTCAGCTGGCTTTTTGGTCAATTTGCCCCAGATGTTGGGGCTTCCAAAAATTAGTATACTATATTAGTAGTATAAACTATAAAAGTTTGTGGCTATAATATAAAATGTTGTGGCTAAAATATAAAAGGTTGTGGCTAAAATATAAAAGTTTGTGGCTAAGATATAAAAGGTTGTGGCTAAACTATAAAAGTTTGTGGCTAAAATATAAAACGTTGTGGCTAAAATATAAAAGTTTGTGGCTAAAATATAAAAGTTTCTGGCTAAAATATAAAAGTTTCTGGCTAAGATATAAAAGCTTGTGGCTAAAATATTGAACTAATCTATTTAGATATCATCTAACTTTGAACATACGTAGCTAGCACATAAACAATTTGCCCGCCCGTGTGTCAAGGCCGCCAGATTGCTCCACTAGTGTACGTAATTAAGACAGTGTCAATTGTCTGACCCCTGCCCTGCCTGTCTGACACACAGGCAGGTTTAATTACACTTCAAGCCAGCTCAGCTGATCGCAGGTGGAAAGACAGGCCAACAAACGGCCTACCCTGCCCTTTGGGCATATGACTAGAGCGCGTAATCTGAGACAGCATGCCGTAATTGGTTGTGAATGGGCTGATGTGTGAAACAATAATGTAGAAGTCAAAAATAAGTCCGTCAGGCGCTACTAGCCTGTCTAGATAAATAAGAAGGCTGCTCGTCCAAAAAAAGCTTGTCTAGTTATTGTTCGATTTACAAATTCATATTATTTAGCGAATATGAATATGACTTTTCGCAAATAATATTGGTACGTCATATTTCCTGTAATATGCATATTATTTTGAGGCCTTGAAATAATATGAAATATAATATGATCATATCTCATATCATATTATTACCGTGAGACAAACAGTTATCATTCATAGTCACAAACTGTTCTGTTAATTTTATTTATTCTGAAAATATCAAAACTTCTAAATTGCGTTTTTACAGGCTAATTATTGAAAGTTTTCTTGCCCAACCTGGAAACCCCGAGTCACTTGATAAGTTGTCCTAATTCGCACCATGCCACCCACACATGGTCACTTGAATAGTCCTAAAATGAACTACTGGAGGTGGGTGGAGCCTGGTGAAAACAACACCTTTTATGTACTTCTAATCAAGACTATTCATTCAGTCAGTTCAGATCTCTTTCAATACAGTCCAGTATTATATCTGGTTATCATCTCACTGCGAGCAGAATGTCATCTGAAACTGTTCTATGGACCCTTGAAGTGCTTCTCTTCCTCTTTTTCCTTTTTTCGGTCCCTTTCTATCTGATATACTTGATAACCCTTCTTCTCTACCGGCAGCACCAAGACCTGAGGAGCTCCTTTTTTCGCATCATGTTCTCACTGGGCATAAACGATCTACTGATGACTTCAGTCCAGTACGTGTTTCAACGGAGTCTGTTTTGGCATCTGCTCATGCCCTTCCACGTTTGGGGTGGCAGTCGTAAGCTGGAATGGGCTTCGGCGGTCTTGTTGGGGTTGCAGCGCAGTCAGTATCTGCACGTTCTCTCCACAACGCTCAACCGTTTTACTGCGTACATGATGCCTACTCGACACGATACTGTAAGTGTAGTCTTACAACCCTTTGTTCCATTTTGTAGCTTCAACTGAATGGGCAGCTTTCTGATGCAGCAATGTACCGTGACGTGACTGCAGCACCTTCTCATTCTCCTTCTTCTTTTCCTGCATCTCCTTCTCCTTCTCCTTTTCCTGTATCTCCTTCTCCTTCTCCTTCTCCTTCTCCTTCTCCTTCTCCTTCTCCTTCTCCTTCTCCTTCTCCTTCTCCTGTATCTCCTTCTCCTTCTCCTGTATCTCCCTCTCCTTCTCCTGTATCTCCTTCTCCTTCTCCATCTCCTTATCCTTATCCTTCTCCTTTTTCTGTTTTTTCTCTTTTTTCCCTTCAACTTGTCTTCTCCTTCTCATTCTCTTTCCTTCTTCTTCTTCTCTATTTTCTTTTGCCTTTTTTCTGTTCTTTCTCTTTTTTCCTTCTACTTGTCTTCTCCTTCTCATTCTCTTTCTTTCTTCTTCTTCTCTATTTTCCTTTGCCTTTTTCTTTTCTTTCTCTTTTTTCCTTCTACTTGTCTTCTCCTTCTCATTCTCTTTCTTTCTTCTTCTTCTCTATTTTCCTTTGCCTTTTTCTTTTCTTTCTCTTTTTTCCTTCTACCTGTCTTCTCCTTCTCATTCTCTTGTCTCTTACTCCATCTGTTTGTCCTTCCCTACTGCTTCTGCTTCTGCTTCTGCTTCTGCTTCTGCTGTTTTCCTTTTCCTTTTCCTTTTGCAATACGTACATAACCATATCGTACCTACCTGATACACAATGTCAGTCCGATTTCTGGTTACAGCATTATTCCCCTGACAATATGAGATAGAACAAAACAACTGATTTTAGATCTGGAGTGGACAGTTGACAAAATGGTCCATCGGGTTGTCATGGGTATTGGGTCTCGCCTCAACTTCTTACATACCATTCCTTTGTGAAATAAGATTGCACGAACCAAACGGCTACAACCGAACTTCGCTTACCAGTTGGCACCCAGAACTCTGTCTAAAAGTGTCATTAGGCGGCACCGGCCTGCTCTTGTTCACCCTGGCACCGATTTTTATTCTCTCATACGGCATTATGATAGCCAAGGCTTGTAGGAAAAGCAACAAGGTAGGCCCGCGGCATCATGACAATGATGCGAGCAGACAAACTAAGACTCGCAGAAGTCTGACCATTGCCGGCTTCGTTCTTAGTCTGTTGGTGATTTTGCAGGCAGGTCAAATGTCAGGAGCAGGTTTCTTTCGAGCGCACTTTGAGAAAAATCGCGACCTCTATATGATGTCAGTGCACGTAAATTCTGTGGTTTTTTCCATGATCAACCCTTACCTGATCTGTTTCTGTTCTTCTAAATTTCGTGCGCTTTTTCTGGCTCTAATTAGAGGTTGGAAGCTGAGCCTCTGTAGTTTTTGGTTTGGAGCCGCCGATGAACATAACGAAAACACCGTGCAGGCCGATTCCATTGATGCGTCAGCGACGGCCAGACACAAGCGGCTATTTACGGGTGCTGAGACTTGTCTTTAAGCCGAAGTTACTTGTCTACATACATAGGGTGCGGGTGGGTAGACGGGAAAATGTTGGCCGGAGGGTTGATTGACAAGCAGTGGCGTATCCAGGGGGGTGTAGGGTGTGTACACCCCCCTTTGCGGTGGAGGTAGGAAGAAAAAGTCTGTCAAAAATACTGTTATTTTACTATAGTATAGTAAAACAAAAATTAGTAATACTAGTGGTATTTTACTAGTCTAGTAGTAAAATAATAGTAAAAAGTAAAATTAAGACCCAATAGTAAAGTAAAAATTAAATTAAATTAACAAAGACCGTCAATAGTAAAATGATAATTTTACTACTATTTTACTAGTTTTTGGTGAATTCCAGCCAAATTCGTAATCAATTTTGCAATAAAAGATGTGTGGAGGCACTTTTGTCAGTCGAATTTCACACGGTTTTGTCTCTAAGGTTCTTGAGAATGTTGAATCATGATCAAATTTTTTGACAAAAGTTTTTATTGATTTAAAATTTAAAATAAAATTAGTAGAGTGGTTAGTAGGTAAATAATGACTAGCAGCTGGATCTGATGTCACGGTTTGTTTGTAGAGGCAGTTTTCTTAGCATTGATTGATTTAGAGCAAGTACTACATGATACGTCTCTTGTTACGGGCTCAGTATGTCAAAGAAACGTAGGTATTCACCCCAAGTTTGCTTAAAAGCGTCTTCTTTTTTCAGCATTTTGCTTGCAAAAAAAGCAGATTTTAAACTAGCTTTAAGAAAGTGTTGAAACGTCATGACTGACAGCTCTTTGACTTCATTTCTTGATAGGTTGTAGATAAACTGCTTTGCATAAATGCCTAGCAAGTTCAACACCCTAGAATCAACGTGTAAGTCATACTCTTGACCAAAAAGCGCAGTAATCAGATCGAAGGAGGTCTGCTGATGGTCTACGTCATAAATGAGTGCTTCCAGCATTCTCCATACTCGTTTTGCAAGTGGACAGTAATATAACATATGTTCAACGGTTTCCGTGCTACCTAAATGGCACTGTTTGCACTGCTTATCTTCCACTATTCTCCTGTAATACAAATACTGCTTGGTGGGAACAATCCTGTGCACAACACGATACTGAAAGTTACGCAGTCTAACGTCGCTAGATACAGTATGAGCTCGTCTACATGCTTTTTCAAACAGCTCTCCCGACACCCAGTACTTTTCATACCATCTTTGTTTGGCTGTCGCATTTTCATACAATTTTGAAAGCTTGTATTTTTTGTACAAGGATGTACTTATTTTGTTTGGTTCATATAGAACTGGGTCATATCTTTCATAGTCTTCCAGTAGTTCGTCCCATTGGCCCAAGATTTGATTCCGCCATCTAACAGGAAGTGCTGTCCACATTTTGTTCCATTGCTTTTTATCTATTATCAAACCAGGATACCGATTTAGCACTCCCTGATAGCTCAAAAAGTTACCATCATCTCCCAACAAGTCACGGACGTTAGTCAAACCGTTGGCTTTCATAACCGGATTATAATACATACGTTTCGGCTGCCCTGTCTTGACATCTCGGTTATTGAAAATACTTCTTGCAAGTAGCGGTTGATTCTCATGGTTGCTAAACAAAACATTGTCCCAATATTCCGTATAAACTTTCAGTATTTCACTGTAAAATAGAGAGACCAGATTTTTCAACTCATTCCAGTTGTATCGACTTGTAAGTATGTTGTTTATCCCGCCGTTCTTATCAAGTTTTCTCAATCCTACAGTATGCCACTTGCGAGCGTTATCTTTTGCGAGCCTAATTACCCATTTCAACTTAATTGAGTCATTAATAACCTGAACACTCGGCGCTTTAAGACCTCCAAGATGATATTCTTGTACTAATGTCTTCATTTTTACTTTAGGTTTGCCATCCCTCCAGATAAACCTGTAAAGAGCTTTTTCAATTTGTTTTTTTTCCAAATCCGAGAGTTTAAGCACCGTCATTGGGTAGATCAGTTGTGATAATCCCAGTGTTCGAGCTACATTTATGCGACCTTCAATTGTCAAGCCTCGGGCTAACCAATTTGACAGTACCCGATTCATTTTTGTGATTTTGTCACGTATGTTTTTCTGGTGGACAATCTCGTTGTTATGAGAAAAAATTATGCCTAAAATTTTGATATCTTTTGTACTCATTAAGAAAGGTCCACAAGGGCCCCCTCGGGTCTTCCAAGATCCTAAACCCATACACTCAGTTTTGTCAACATTTACCCTCAAACCGGATACCAAACCGAAACGATCAATAACCTGAGCAGCTTGTGCTACCGAGTCTGCGTCCGCTAATGTCAAGGTGGTATCGTCTGCGAACAGACTTATCTTATATTCAGTTCCGTTTACGGTAATTCCTCGTATCCTATTGTCTTGACGAATAGCATTGGCCAGTACTTCCATGGTTAAAATGAATAGATACGGACTTAGTGGGCAGCCTTGTCGCACTCCGCTCTCTAAGTCAATTTCTTCAGTGAGGTAACCGTGGTTAAGGACTGCCGCTTTGGGACTAGAGTACAATATCTTGATCCATTTTAGCCATTCTGGATGACATCCAAACCTATTCAATACTTGAAACATGAAATTTCTATTGACTTTGTCGAATGCTTTTTCAATATCTAGTGCAACCAAGACACCCTGCTCGTTTTCCTCGTCAAGATACTCCATTAAATCAAACAACATACGTATATTTTCACCTATGTACCTTCCTGGGACAAATCCGCTCTGGTCCTCGTGTATCAGCGTACTCAAAACTGGTTTTATACGATTTGCCATTACCTTGGCAAGAATTTTGAAGTCAACGTTCAAGAGTGAAATTGGACGCCAATTTTTTAGGAATCGTTTTGGTTTATCACCCTTCGGAATGAGCTTGATTATGCTTCTACATTGTGTTTGGGTCAACTCTCCCTTGGAATAGACTTCTTCATACATTCCTAATAAGCTCGGTTTAATTTCGTCCCAAAACTGGCGATAAAATTCGACCGGTATCCCATCATTGCCTGGAGTTTTATTCTCTTTCATTTCTCCCATTGCCCTTTTAATTTCGCGTTCGTTCAGTGGTTGTCCCAGAGCTTGGTTTTGTGCTTCGTTCAAACTAGCGAGAGTTGGTTGCTCCAGAAAGAAGCGTACATTATCATCGTCAGTCACTACAGTATCTTGATAAAGTGTTCTATAGAATTGAGTAATTTCTTCCTGAACTTTGTGAAACTGACGTAACATTGTTTGATCATCAGTCTGTAATTCCCAAACGGTTGTTTCTGTCATGATCTGTTTCTCCAGGTCATAGAAAAATTTAGAGTTTTTCTCTCCATAGGCTGCCCAGTTAGCCTTGGCACGAATCGCTGCACCCGCTGCCTTAGCTTCCAGAAACTGACTCAGCTGGTTCTTGATTATTTCATACTGGTTGACGGCTGCCTGACACAATGCATTATCTATCCGACTTTCGAGCGCTTCTAATTCTTCATGATCAAATTTAGCAACTATTTAGCTCCAACATTAGTTATTCATAAGATCCTGGCGTCATTGATGCAAAATTGCCCCTAACGACTAGTAAAATCGTAGTAAAATAGTAGTAAAATTAGCAAAATTATTAGTAAAACAAAAATTAGTAAATTCGGAACTGCTTGGTAGTAAAACAAAAATTAAAATTAAATTGACAGGCTGAATTTGTAGTAAATTTAGTAAATAGTAAAATAAAAATCCACTAGTAAAATAACAGTAGTCAAAAATATAAGAAACTAATGAATTATGTACTAAAACTGTCTAATTTGTGCTCAGAATGCCTTCTAAATGCGTTTTTGAAGGCTAAATTTTCAAAATTTTCTCGCCCTGGTCGGGCAGAAGCCCAACCAGGCCATTATAAACTACTAAAACTTGTAATTTCTGTTAATTTTAAGCTCGGAACGCGTTTTTGAAGGCTAATTTTGCTAAATTTTCTTACCCTGGTTGGGCAGCGGCCCAACCAGGCACTTTCAAAATTTTACACCCCCCCCCCTTTCCAAAATCCTGGATACGCCACTGTTGACAAGCCAAACTTTTATGGAGAATGGCACAGAATTGCGGTTCTAACCGGAGTCTGAGCTTCTACAGGCGGTGATTGAAAATATTATTTTTATGGTTTCAAAATTTATATGGGCTAAAATACCTACTTCGTATCATATTGTATCGCATCGTATCCAGTGGTGTATCCAGGGGCAGAAGAAACCCAACCAGGCCACTTTAACTACTAAAACTTGCAACGGACTGTGGCCCAACCGGGCACTCAAAATTTTACACCCTCTTGATATGCCACTGATCGTATCGTACCGTGTTGTATCGTATTATTGCATCATATCATATCGTATCCTCTCACATCGTACCCTATCATGTCGTATTGTATCGCGACGTATCCTCCTGTCATTGTATGTATCGTATCGTAATGCATTGCTGTCTTACTGCCTATTTGGCAAATTTTCAACTCTGAAATTGTAAAAGGTTGCAAAAACTGGTCCGAAAATATCTCCCATAGAAAATCGGCAATCGGATAGGTGCAAAATTCCTCTCGGGTAGGGTTATGGCCACAAACAGCAGACCTCCACTTTGCTTTGCTACTGAATATCTATGAGAAGAAAGAATATGTAAGTATGGTGTGCCTTTATGCGACTGGAGATAGGCCCTATAATATAGGCCCACACAGTGTTGGCCATAAAAATAGAGTGCCTGGCAGTTTTTCGATTAATCCGAATAATTTCAAATGGCCACCATTCGTCAATTTTCAACGGAATAAAAAGATTTGTGGCATGTTTACAGTTTGTTTTGGCAAAATCCTAGCCTGCTATCTCTGTAGCTATGAGTTATGCCCTTCCGAAATGACACGAATTTTCAGATTTAAAATTTGGGATAGATCCGATGAAGGGTTTGTAAGATATTTATGTTCAAAATTGGACATAAATATCTCATAACCTTTGAATATAAATATCTCACCACGAACCCTTCATCGGATCTTTCCCTAATTTTGCAGGTTACCAATGTGTACATAAACTGCACAGTACGTGCTGTACAGTACGAACTATTTAGTGGGGTCACGGATTGCAATCGCCTCATCAAAGGCAACACAATGAACACCTAAATTATGCTATACAGTCGTGCTTTAAGTTCAGATTTAAAATTTGGGATAGATCCGATGAAGGGTTCGTGAGATATTTTTAAATTTGACTTAAAAGCTCAAATTTGACGTCTGAAAATTGGGATCAGTTCATTTCGTAAGGGCATAACTCCAGGCTACAGAAGCCGAACAGGCTAGGATTTGGTCAAAACAAACCGTAAACAACTAGTAATAACCGTACCAAAAATCTTGTCATTAGATTGAAAAATGACAGCGTCAAAATTCGAAGTTATTCGGAAAACACGAAACAAGGCCAGTCGGTCTTTTTAACGGACACTGTAATTGTTTAAAGCTTGCCAATTAAAAGCCAGATGATTAGCAGTAGTTAGCAACCTACGCACGTTATTAGCAATTTATTCATTATTCAAGCTTTCATTAGGTCTGTTGTTCTCGCTATCTCGCCCGGATTGAGCTTGACTAGGAAACAGGTTTGATTGACCATGGCTGAAAACACTTCCGCAATTGAAGTCAACAACAATATTTTCATGCATCCTCACTTTACAGTATAAATGTGACACTTTCAAACATTGTTTCTTTTGTTCCACGCATGCCCGTCTCTATACCAACAGATTACAAGATGATCATTTTTGACAGTCAACCTTTGACGAACTAGTCTCACTTCCTAACAAAAGTTCTTCTTTTCTGTGTTGACGTTTTAGATGGATTTCTTCTGTATGTCACTCTGCCGGTCGTTAAGTTCAGTAGCGTACCCAGGGGGTGTACATAGGTACACCCACTTTGTGGTGGAGGTAGGAAGGAAAAATTAGGCAATAAGGCAACTTTAAAATTTTACACGTCCTTTTGCAAAATCCTGGGTTTGATTGCCTCGCATGCGGCCCTTCTTAGGTTACCGGTCTGTCCGGTGTTCCTGCGCGTTGTAATAAACCTTGGGTTCTGGTGTTTGCCATGTGTACTATGTCAAAACCGACAGCCCAGCAGACGCTGTACTATTCAAATTTTAGTCTCAGATATTGCACGTGAGCAAACCGGAACTGACTAGACTTCCGCCCGCGCACACGGCCACAGAGAAGTGTTGTGTTGTGTTGTGTTGTCTCTCGTTCAGTTTGCTTCTTGTGTTCGAATAAAAGAGCAAGTTTGTTCTGCGCTAGTGACGGGCAGCTGCGAGTGGAAAGATGCAGGACGCAGTAGGAGCCGATCAACAACAACAGAAGCAGGAGAGGTCTGAGGAGTTGTTCGAACTGCCGGAGCTGCCGGAAGTGGAGTGTGTGCCGGGCTCGTTCGTGGACGCTGTAGTGATCGAAGCCAAGAGTAATGATTGATTTCTACTGATTCTATTTAATTACCTCCTACCCTACAGTCAACAACTTAACGTCAATAGGTACCGGTGCCAGGGTAGGTACCTTATATGATACAGTACAGTATCCCGTGCATGTAACAGGGGGGGTCTGCCCCCACCCGACTTAGGCCAAACCCTCCGGATGGGGGACCCCCGCCAAGACGATTTTTCCGACCCCCTCCGATTTTCTGGCAAGTAATTTTTTTAGCAAATTTTTGCGATTTTTGCAATTTCAGACACAAAAATTGCCAAAATCGCCCATAAAACACGACCTTTTATCTGTACTTCAGCCTAAATTAGCGATTTTTAGCCGAAAAAATGCGATTTTTTAGTGTTTGTAGTGCCCAACCCCCCAAAATTTGGGCCCGCCCCCCCTCCCCCGCGGCCGGCGCCAGATCCCCAACCCCCTCATCACTTCCGGTTCTATGGTGGTACCGTAAGGTACCGGTACCACCATCCCCTACCTTCAGTCTTTGTGGTTGAACCGAAAAAATGTGTTTGTGGTAGTAAAAATGCGGGAAATTGGGAGTGGCTCTCATACATGGGGTTGTGGTGGGTCTGGATATGCATACTACAGTACCCAATCCCAACGGAACCATCATATTCAGTGATAGTGGACTGATCCCCAAGAATATCCAAAGCAACCTGAAAAATTGCCGATTTTCTCTAAAAAGATACCAAAATCCTCGAGAGAGGGGCGTGTGGACAGCCTCCGCGACAGGCGTTGGTCAGCCAGGGGGAGGTTTATGCGCCCCTAGACCCACCACAGGCTAGAGACCTGCACGGGCCGCCTTATTCACGGCCCGGCCCGGCCTGTCCGGAAAACCCAATTTTGGCGGCCCGGGCCCGGCCCGGCCCTTATGAAAATGCAATTTTTGTGGCTCGGCCCGGCTGAAATCCTCTAAAAATCCTCTGTAGGGCGACCGGGCCCGGCCCGTGCATGTCTCTACCACAGGCCCGTGAATGAGGCCCACCCCCAAATTTTCGGATTTTGCCCCAATCCCATTTTTTCGGTTTAGCCACATAGACCATATAAGGCACCAGTGCCTAAGGTAGGAATACCATGGTACCGTTACCGCGTAATATTTACAGTAAGTGTCTGAATGTCTGTTGAATCTGTTTTCAGCGGCCAGTGGTTTCTTCGCACAGCCGGTGATGTACAAGCGAGCAGCCGAGACGTTGAGCGAGAAGCTGAATGCATTCTACAACATGTTCACGCCAGAGCAACTCCGGATTGGGCCCGAATTTCTGACTGCCGGAAAAGGTACCTACCTTTCTTATTGTTCTTACAGTAAGGCTCGGGTGAGGCCAGATATAGTTTTGAAGTTCTGAGCTAGGTGAGAGGGTATGGTAAGCCGAATAGTCCAATTTGTCGTTTATGAAACCATATGTACTTCCTCATCCTTCGGGAAAAGCTAGAACGCCTGGTCTCCCCGCCGTTGAACACTCCTATTTTCTTCGAATTAGTTTTTGTGTTACTAGAGAAATTTCTAGCACAAAATTCTAATTTTTGCGATCATTTAGGGATTTTGGTACTCCACCCCTCCCTCGAATTTTGGATCAATCTCTCAGCATTCGGCTCAAACACTCAATCCCCTCCCCTTGGGCTGTTAACTGTTACATCTACATACGTATAGTACCATACATGTAACAGGTCATCCGCCGAAGGGGGAAAGAGGTTGGGGGGGGGTCTGGCACCGGCCGCGGGGTCTGAGCCCAAATTTTGGGAGGGGGTCGAGCACTAAAAACGCTCAAAAACCGAAAAAATCGCGTTTTTGGATAAAAATCGTAAAAATCGCTAATTTAGGTTGAAACACAGCTAACAAGTGCTGTTTTACAAGCGATTTTGGCAATTTTTTGTGTCTGAAATTGAAAAAAAATCGCAAAAATTTGCCCAAAAATTACTTGCCGGCAAAATCGGTGGCGTGGATCGAAAAATCGTCTCGGGGGTCCCCATCCGGAGAGTCTGGCCTAAGTCGGGTGGGGGCAGACCCTAGACTCCTATTACATGATGTATAGTACCATAACTACCGTACGTACATCATACATGTAACAGGTTATCCGCCGAAGGGGGTTGGGGGTCTGGCGCCGGCCACGGGGTCTGAGCCCCAATTTTGGGAGGGGGTTGGGCACATACATGTAACAGCTCCGGGCCGACCTGGGGGGAGGGGGGTAGGGGGGTCTCCTCAGGTGGGGGGTCGAGGGGGGGTTCGCCCAGGTGGGGGGTCCCAAATTTCAAAAAGCTCCAAAACGCCTAGAAATGCGTTTTTAGCACGGTTTTTTCAGTAAGGACGCTAAAAATCGCTGTTTTAAGCTGCCAAATAGCGTTTTAAAGCTAAAAACAAGCAAAAAATGACAAAAAGAGCTTCCAAAAACACCGATTTTTCTTAAATATCAGCAGTGGAAACGCCAAATTCGGTTTCCAAAGGCTTTTCAAGTGAATTTTAGGCTAAAAATTAGTGATTTCTGACCCAGTTTGTTAATACTGGAGCCACTACCACCACTTGTATGTTTTGGTCGGGGGAGGGGTCCCTTAACCTGTCTCGGTGGGGGGGTGAGGGGGGGGGTTGGCCTTTCCAGCAGGGGGGTACCCCCCAAACCCCCCTAGTACATGTATGGTTGGGCACTAAAAAATGCTCAAAAATCGCAATTTTTCGGCCGAAAGAAAATCGTCAAAAATCGCTAATATGGGCTGAAATACAGCTAAAAAGCGCTGTTTTTACAGGCGATTTTGGCAATTTTTGTGTCTGATATCAGTTAATCGCCAAAAATTGCTGAAAAATTACTTGCCAAAAAAATCGTCTCGGGGTCCCATCCGGTGGGTCTGGCCTCCTGTTACATGTACAGTATGTACATTATGTATGTAATGAAAGGAAATGTGGAGTCTTTACTAGTAGTCTTGCAACACTCTCAAATGCACACACACACACAACCACTCGATAACTTGACGATACAAAACACTCACACAAACTATCAAACTCTTCATCACTCCCCCTCAGGAGAAGGTCCCCGGTTCGATCCCGGGTCTCGGCACCAATGAAGAAGTTTATCGACTAGTTGACACTTGCACACAACACACACAAGCACACGCACACACACAATCACTCAACAACTTGATAATACAAACACTCTAAGAATCACGCATTCCTTCAGTATGTATGAACAGTGCAGGTACTACATGTACATGGTTGTACTCGCACTACGATATAGTAGCTGCCTGGGCTCAGATATTTTACAAATTTTAATAACTATTCTAATAATTTCGCATTTAAATTTAATAACATTTAAAAAATTTGGGCCAAAAATTGATTTTTTCGCGGGAGATTCAAAAGCCTATTATTCTACTTGCATGTGTTACTGTAGAAAAGCTATGTGTGGTGCGCTGGAGCGAAGACGGTCGTTGGTACCGGGCCAAGTACCTCAAACGTCAGTCGGCCGGCTATATCCTAGTAAGGAATGGTGTTTACTCTACAGATACCGTAGTAAAAAGCTACAGGTATCGTTCGTGGATTACGGTAACGAGGCGGTGGTGCGAGTCTGGGACACAAAAGAGATAGTGAATGCGTTCGACTGCCACAAACTACCCTTCCTTGCCTTCAAATGCAGCGACGCTTTGGCACACCGCATCGACAGTGAAAAGTTCGCCGAGAGAGTGGAAGGCCGTGACCTGATCATCCGCATTGGTAGGCTATTTTGCATTTTCTACGTATACCTCATTAGCGCCTTGAAAAACAGTCTTACAACAGTCAGGCACTTAACGCCGTTTATGGTACCGGCACCTAGGGCAGTGGTACCATATGGTACCGGCACCTAGGGCAGTGGTACCATATATGGTACCGGCACCTAGGGCAGTGGTACCATGTGGTACCGGCACCTAGGGCAGTGGTACCATATGGTACCGGCACCTAGGGCAGTGGTACCATATATGGTACCGGCACCTAGGGCAGTGGTACCATATATGGTACCGGCACCTAGGGCAGTGGTACCATATATGGTACCGGCACCTAGGGCAGTGGTACCATATATGGTACCGGCACCTAGGGCAGTGGTACCATATATGGTACCGGCACCTAGGGCAGTGGTACCATATATGGTACCGGCACCTAGGGCAGTGGTACCATATATGGTACCGGCACCTAGGGCAGTGGTACCATATATGGTACCGGCACCTAGGGCAGTGGTACCATATATGGAACCGGCACCTAGGCAGTGGTACCATATATGGTACCGGCACCTAGGGCAGTGGTACCATATATGGTACCGGCACCTAGGGCAGTGGTACCATATATGGTACCGGCACCTAGGGCAGTGGTACCATATATGGTACCGGCACCATATATGGTGCCCCCACGTTCGGCGACTGTGGTGGTACCATATATGGTACCGGCTACTGTTGCTAAGTAAATTTATTTTAAATATAATTAAATTATAATTTACTTACCACATGCTCAGAGAAATATAATTAAATTAAAATTTACTTACCATATCTGAGAGAAATTTAGTTTAATTATAATTTACTTACCACATTTAATTAAATTAAGCATATTAAGTATATTTAAAATAGGCCTGATTTTGGCGTCTAACACTTTCGGCTTTGCTTCCAGCTAAGCAAAGATGCTATAACTGTTATCTAGAATTAAAACCAAAAGAGGGTGTCACAGGTTAAGTCAACAACAGACATGGGCAAAGGGGGCTGAGGGGTTTACCCATGCAGGCTCTGACCTACTGCTCCCCCTTCAGGATTTTTTGGAAGAATGTTATGATAAAAGTATGCCTGGGTTAGGTGTGAATGAGCTCAGATTAGCTTATTTCAACCTTAAACGAAAAAGCCAAAAAACCTTGATTCTAGCGAAAAATCGGACTTTTTGGCTTACCATCTCACCTCATCAGCCGCCGCTACCACCTCCAGCCGAGCCAGCCCCTCAGAATTTTAAAAATTATCACCCCTAGCCGAAATGATAGCCCATGTCTGTCAATAGTAATAATGACAGTTCGTCAGAGGTAAAACCTCAATCTCAAGAGGCTTTCCCGTCAGTTTCTGCTTGCATCCACAACAGACAAAGACAATGCCTACAGTATGAGACTGAAATATGATATCGCAAGGCAAAAATGACTGAAAAGTACATACATGAAAATGACTCTTGGCTCGTTGAATAGATTGGAGCAGTTTGTTTTGTGGGAGATTAAGAGAAAGAAGCGCAAAAACAAAAGGCGGTGGGCGGGCGGGCGGAAAATTGTACAGTAAGTACAATGTATGCCTTGCCATTGAAAGGTATTGATACTGAAAAGCAGATCCTCACGCAGCAGTTGCATGCTGCCAAAAAGGTTCAGCAATTGCTAGGCTTCTGTAAGTAAATTAAGTATATTTTAAGTAAATTAAGTAAATAATTTTTGGTAAGTATAATTTACAAATTATAATTATAATTAACTTTCCCTGTTCTCATAGAAATTTAATTTAATTATAATTTACTTACCAAATAATTTACTTGTATTAGTAAATTTCTAAACAATTTAATTAAAATTATAATTATAATTTACTTAGCAACGGTAGTACCGGCACCATATATGGTACCCCTACCCATGGCCATGGGTGCCGGTAGTATATATGGTACCACTACCATATATGGTACGAAATCTGAACAGAGTGGCCCAACCCCCCTCCCGAAACCTCCTCATCCGGCGCGATACCCTCCAACTCCCCTCTTCGTTCGGCGGATGACCTGTTACATGTACAGTATGATGTGAATGTTTGTTACAGACAAAGTACAAGAGGACGGCAGTTTCCAGTGCACTCTCTTCACAATCAGTTGCGATAGTGGCGAAGAAATAAATGTTAGCGAGAAGTTGGCCGGCAAGATGAACTAAAGTTTCGTACATTCTGGCTGTATTTTATGCCGGTAGCGAGTTTTCAGTGGCTAAAAGTGCGTTATTTCTTCCTAAAACATGTACACTTACGGTAATTTCTGTTCGACAACTATGATTTGTTTTGTTTAAATTTACTATTGTACAGAGTACAACACGATAAGACGCGTACACGAGGTACTTTTCAATGTCCTACCGCTGACTAGATTAACACGTACAGTCGGTAAAAATACTTACACAGACAAGATTGGCTTAAACGTCAACGACAGTTACAAGATTACTACGCATCAGAGTGTTAAAAAGGTCGTTGGAACGTACAATAGTTTTAAAACGAGCGAAATCAACAGAAACTTGCTCATCGTTCAGACAATTCCAGAGCCTTAGGGGCCGTCCATAAACTACGACGTTCAGAGAGGGGGGGTGGGGGTACCCCGGAAAACGTCGCTGAACGTCGCAGGGGGGCTGGGGGGGTTGAGGCAAAACGTTGACGTATTTCTGGCCTTTTTTGGCAAGATTTAACGATTGCAGAACAAACAAGAAGGGATAGAAAGTCAAACGTTTTTGACACATTTATAGTTTTACAGCATCACCTCATCCTACAATATGTTAGCGTGATTTCTAAAATTGAAAGACGAATCTGTCCAACGTGTGGACTGTATTTCCCTTCGATCAAATCTGTCGGGCGTTATAAAGCTGCTTTACACAACCGAACTAAAGTTTCTGTTGAGATAGAAATTGAATCTATGTCTGACTTGGATTCGTCAGACTTGTCGGTGCCCTCTGATGCTGCTGAGGAACCGATGCACATCTTGACTCAGGAAGAACTGCATGAATCTCGAAATATTTTTGAGATATTTCAATGAATCATTGTTTCCCCACATGCACAAGTAGATTGCTGCCTAGTGCTGCTCTTTCAAGATTTGTTGTGGTGCCGACTGTTACTAAATATGTGCACAGATTTTTCTATTGTACCATTGCATTTATGCAGTCCAGTCAGAAGCAGCTGCAGATTCTGAACGAAAATTTTATTTCGGGGGGGGGGGGGGTTGCCTCCCAAACGTCGTATTTTTTAGGGGGGGTCATGACGAAAACGTCGCTGAACGTCGGAGGGGAGGTGGGGGTGCAAAATTTTGAAATTTTGAACATTGTAGTTTATGGACGGCCCCTTATACATTGTTGGCAGCACGAATTACGGCAACGCTCTCTGCTGCAAAAAGGCACAAATAAAGTACGAGTATTCGATCTCCTGCGTGTAACTCTACGACCTGCATGCATTCTCAAAACTCACAACACCTTGAGGCACATGCCTAGTCTCATTAACGTAGCACCAGATAAGACAGAGCTTCAACTCCACAACAATGCGGTAAACAGGTTTAAATTTCAGCTCAGACAACATGGCAGCATAGCTTAAGTCATACCGGTTCAGACAGAGGTGACAAGCAAACTTTTGGACCCGCTCAACTGACTTCATACTGTACATGTTCTCGGGGTAGCAGACTGGAAACCCATACAATAAAACAGAGCGAATTAAGGTGAGGTACAGCATTCGAAAGACATTTGTACTTACATAACTCCGAATCACTCGAGAAAGACAGCCTAACATCGAACGAGCGCGTGATACAGTGTATTTGGTATGATCAGAAAAAGAAAAGCGCTGGTCTAGAAACACACCCAAATATTTGTAGCTGTCAGTACGTTGTATGGGCACGGTATCAATACGAGGGGCGTCAGCCAGGACAGGTGGGTTAGGCGCAATGCTCAGAACCATATAGCGGGTTTTAGATAGATTGAGTTTGAGGGATAGAGAGGAAAAATGATCGGCAATGGCCTGAACATCACGACCCAATTCTGCCTCAGACGAATCACTAACTATTGGCTTGGTATAGGCGAGGTCATCAGCATATATAGTAATTTGAGCAGAAGAAGACAAAACGACACGAGAAACACTGTTCACATAAGCAATGAATACAAGAGGACCAAGAATTGAACCCTGTCCTATTCCAGATCTAACAGAGCGGCAGGAAGAGAGAGCTGAACCAACACGAACACACTGCGTACCAATGATACCTCAGTCTCTTAAGTACGTGTCTTCGGCTCCTTTCAGTGGCGTATCCAGGGGTATAGGGCGGGTACACCTGTCCCCCTTTGCGTGGAGGTAGGAAGAGAAAGTCTGTCAAAAATGAGGAACTAATAAATTATATACTAAAACTGCCTATTTTATGCTCAGAATGCCTTTTACGTAAGAGTCAGTTCGCGAGAGAATCGACCCTGCTATGTGCAAGTCGAAAAATCGGCCATGGTGAAAACTTAGCCCTGGGGTCTCCGGTTTGGGGAAGTTGTACCTAACGATGACTTGTGCTAAACCTGAAGAGCACAGCCCTCTAGGTTCCCTGGTCCGGCAGAGCCAGCCCTCGGAAGCAGGGTGGGTAACCATCAAAATCGGACTGTCAATAGGTCATGTTTGACAGAGTGTCACTTGCGATCCAAAGCAGCTAGAAGGTTGTGCTTGGTGCCAAACCAATCGTCATGCCATGGGCTTTCGTTTGCCGCATAAGTAGTACTGTTTCGCTGTTTCGTTCTCTAACCACGACATCCAATGTGAAAAAATCCGCAAAAAAATTTCATGGTGAAGTTCACTGAATTAGATTTTTCTCGAAAATAAAAAAAGTTACCCTCGGGATTTTTTTATATTTTATAGCCCTGTGAATTGCGCTTCTAACGGTGTATAGAAAGTAACAAAAACGCATGCCTCTGCATATCAAATTTCCACTCAAAGTTCAAAGATAACCAAAAATTCGCTTATTTACCACTATTTAAGCATGTATCCCATGCCTAAGAGAGAGAGAGAGAGAGAGAGGGGATGTATGTATGTATGTATGTATGTATGCATGTATGTATGTATGTATGTATGTATGTATGTATGTATGTATGTATGTATGTATGTATGTATGTATGTATGTATTTCAAACTTGCTGTCTATCATAAAGTTATACATATATTTTTGAAACCATCAATGTACTGAAGGCACACATTGGCACTCACGCTGGTCAGACATTTCACAATGGCTCGATAACGTTAAACCAAGTATTCCAGGTTAAAGCAGATCTCACATCGTAGTAATAATAGTAGATGTGGCTGTTCTTGCAAATTGTGGTCTGATAGATTGCTTCAATAAACCTAGAATGATTTAGGGTAATGAACTATGATTGAAAACCAAAGCAGTTTTTGGTAGTGATAACATAAAATGCATCCCAGTCTTCGTAACCATTCTGTGGTTAGCACATGAACTGAAACCTAATCCTAATTATTACATTCATGTACATATGTTGCAGCTTCACTTCGATTCCAGCCAAACAAGTACCTTATGGAGCAACAAATTATGTCCTACTTTTCACGCAAACACGCAGTGATGGCACGGCTACCAGGCCAAGAGGACCTGCACAAAAGCGACAGCGTACTCAGAGTAATAGGGACGCAGCAAATTTTCTTCATTGTCTTGTGTTATTTTTTAGTTCCTGAAAATGAAGATGAGCAACTTGACATTGAACAGCCCCAAGATACTGATGAGTACATTTACATCCACCATGATGCTTGCATAAATGATCACAACCATGTCAATGTTGAAGACGAATTGTGGCGCAACAGAAATGGGTGATCTGATAAGTGATCCTTGACTGATATGTAGTTCAGTGGCATATCCAGGGGGTGTAGGGTGGGTACACCCACCTTTGCGGCAGAGGTAGGAAGGAAAATTGACTAAAAATCAGAGAAATGAAGGAATTATGTACTCAAACTGTCTAACCATGCTCTAAAACTGTCTATTTTATGATCAGAATATCTTTTAAAAGCCATTTTTAGAAGGCTAATTTCTCAAAATTTTCTCGCCCTTGTTGGGCAGGGGCCCAACCAGGCAACTTCAAAAATTAACAACCCCCTTTAGCAAAATCCTGGATACGCCATTGATGTAGCTTAGTTTGGTCATTTCTCACTATGAAATTCATTATCAGTTTCTAACGAATCAACATCCTACTAAGCATAATTATACATACATACATACATACATACATACTACTGTTGCTATGGGCATTCGAATCTGAATTGGGTATGGGTATGGGTAGGTATTTTTTAAAATACCCATACCCGGGTATGGGTATGGGTAGGTATTTCAAAAATACCCGGGTATCGGGTATAAATCGGGTATTTTTCATTAAAATCGCGAAATTCTCTGAAATGCCTGTATCAAGTGGTTTTCCAAAAATAAATTTTAAACCGCTTTTTTGGACAACTACGTATTATGTGCTCAGTGTAACTGATGTAGTAGTAACCGCTACAGTTTTACTGTACAGTCACTAGAAGAGTTGTGAATTTTCGAATGCTTTGGTAGATTAACATTGACAAAAAACGAATCAGATTTCTGAATATGATTTGTAATAGTAATTCTTGCTTCTGGCTCACCCACGGTAGTTGTATAAAAATTTCAGCTTGCTGTAAGTAAATACAGAGTTGGCCATAGAAAAGACCGCCTGGCCTTTTTCGAGTTTTCTGAATAATTTCAAATGGCCGCCATTCCGTCAATTTTCAATCGAATAATAAGATTTTTGGAACGATTGTATTTATTTGTTAAGAATTTGTTTTGGCCCAGTCCTAGCCTGCTAGCCTTCTATAGCCTCGAGTTCTAAACATAAAGCACGGTTGTATGGCCTAATTTAGGTGTTCATTGTGTTGCCTTAGTTGCGGCGATTGTAATCCATGACCCCACTAGTTCGTATAACCCTTCTTTCTATGCAATGGATAACACTTTTGAGAATGCTGATTTTTCACTTTGACTGAAACTAAAAATACGCCAGATTTTAACCAGTTTAGCTCGAGGCTATAGTAGGCTAGCAGGCTAGGACTTGCCCAAAACAAAATCTTAACAACTAATAATAATCGTGCTAAAAATCTTTTCATTCGGTTGAAAATTGATTGAATGGCGGCCATTTAAATTATTCGGAAAACTCCAAAAATGGCCAGGCGGTCTTTTTTTGACGAACACTGTACTTCCCTTAGCATCAGACCAAATGCATAGAAACGTTGTTGTAACCTTCTAATTATAATCCAACTAAATTTGTTAGCCTTACAACGGTACTTACTACTTACCCTCAAAGGGAACATAAAAGTAGAAGCATTATTTATGTTAGAAGTAAATCAGAGGCAAGAAACTTACTGCATGCACGGAAAAGACTTTTTTATGAACTGTACGTACATTTGCAAAAATTCAGCTTCAATCAAATACCATGTTTTATGCATGTCAATTCACAGTATGTACTGTGAATTTTGCAGTGACAGATTGAGGGCATAAGAACCCAGGGCGTTCCTTTCTGAGTCCGCAATCGTTTTTCAGTAAGATGTTTTCATGATGTTTTATGCATAAAATTAAAAGGCGCCAAAATGATTAATTATACAATTCTTGAAACAAATGTAGTAGGATAACTAACCGTTCCGAAATAGCAAAGTGACTGTATGATTCATGGTAAAATAGTATTTCTATTTAACACTTTTGAGAGAGTTTTTGCACAGTCTTTTACCGAAATTAACATGTGTTCGTGCTTGCGCGATTTTTTCTAAAAATACCCATTCAAATACCCGGTATTTTTCAAAAAATCGGGTATACCCGGGTATGGGTATTTCAAAAAGTACCCGGGTATGGGTATACCCAATTTCTCGGGTAGTTTTGCTCAAAAATACCCAGTTTCGGGTATGCGTATGGGTATACCCGATCAACAGTAATACATACATACATACATACATACATACATACATACATACATACATACATACATACATACATACATACATACATACATACATACATACTGAAGAATTTGTTATATATTGCAATACATACATACATACATACATACATACATACATACATACATACATACATACATACATACATACATACATACTGAAGAATTTGTGATATATTGCAATACATACATACATACATACATACATACATACATACATACATACATACATACATACATACATACATACATACATACATACGTACATACATACATACATACATACATACATACATACATACATACATACTGAAGAATTTGTGATATATTGCAATACATACATACATACATACATACATACATACATACATACATACATACATACATACATACATACATACATACATAGGCATGGGATACATGCTTAAATAGTGGCAAATAAGCGAATTTTTGGTTATCTTTGAACTTTGAGTGGAAATTTGATATGCAGAGGCATGCGTTTTTGCCACTTTCTATACACCGTTAGAAGCGCAATTCACAGGGCTATAAAATATAAAAAAATCCCGAGGGTAACTTTTTTTATTTTCGAGAAAAATCTAATTTAGTGAACTTCACCATGAAATTTTTTTGCGGATTTTTTCACATTCGATGTCGTGGTTAGAGAACGAAACAGCGAAACAGTACTACTTATGCGGCAAACGAAAGCCCATGTCATGACGATTCGTTTGGCACCAAGCACAACGTTCTAGCTGCTTTGGATCGCAAGTGACACTCAGTCAAACATGACCTATTGACAGTCCGATTTTGATGGTTGCCCACCCTGCTTCCGAGGGCTGGCTCTGCCGGACCAGGGAACCTAGAGGGCTGTGCTCTTCAGGTTTAGCACAAGTCATCGTTAGGTACAACTTCCCCAAACCGGAGGTCCCAGGCCTGAGTTCGATTTTTCGACTTGCACATAGCTGTGAAGAACAAGGGTCGATTCTCTCGCGAACTGACTCTTAAATGCGTTTTTGAAGCTTGAATTTTCAAAATTTTCTCACCCTGCCCACCTTAAACTACTAAAGCTTGTAATTTCTCTTATTTTTATGCCCGGACTACCTTTTAAACGAGTTTTTGAAGGCTAATTTTGCTGAATTTTCTTACCCTAACCGAACCAGGCACTTTCAAATTTCTGCAAAATCGCCCCTTTGCAATATCCTGGATACCCCACTGGTTCCTTTTGTCTGTTTTCTGTTTGAGAGGCAGGTAAACTGTTGGTCAAGTTAAGAAATTGATTGTTATTTTACTTTGAAAAAGTACGGTCATGGTTTCGTTGACGCCGCAGGGGTACAACGCATGTAGATTGAAAGTGTAGTGCACATACTGTATTAGTTCTAATCTATTGCTTTCTTCTGTTTGCTTGCTGTTATTTGTGCATAGACATAAGTGACAACTTCATATCTGAGCTCAGTCTGTGGCACTTAAAAACACAACAATTTCGTTTCTAACAATTGCTTCCAAAACTTTACTGGGGGGTGGGGGCGTCCAAAAACTGATAAAGCCGATAATTCTTAACACCAGAATGAAAGCTTTTTCATGGGTAGGTAGGAATGGCTTTTGAACTTTACCAAGCAGATGTAAAATTTCCAGAAGCACAAATAAACTGAAAATTCGCTCTAGTGGTAAGGAGACAAGGCTCTCTGGCTGGAGAGAACCCTCTGGTATCTGTACTAACTGTATGTCTACCAGTGTTCATAAAATCAGGTCGGCGTATCGCACCAGAAGAGTCGGCATAAAGCACCTAACCTACACGTTGAGGCTGTTAAGCCGAGTCGGCGTATGGCGGCGCTAAGCCAGTCGTCGTGCGGCACTATTTTAAGTGCGGTTGGCTTATCGCACTAACACCGATTCAGCGGGTATACTCAAGCAGAGGAAAAGATGTGACTGAGGGGTTAGGCCCTCTGGTCGCCGCTTCCCTTTTGGGCATTTTCTGAATTTTGTACTGAAAAATATGGTAAAACCAAGCCTAAATGAGCTAAAAATAACTCATTTTGGCCTATTTTAACGAAAAATAAGCCAAACCCTTGATTTTAGCCAAAAATCGGATTTTTTGCTTACCAACCCCCTCAAAACCTTCTCAGCCCCCTCAGGATGTATGTATGATAAGGTGGGATGGTGTGATGTGCAGCTTGCTGGCCATCTTTTTGCTTATTTGAACTACATTGTACATTGAGGCTTGGATGTATCTTGCATAGTGCTTAAAGACTAGTAGTGTGCACGTACTACAGACAGACCTCGTACTGTAGAAACAATTTACACGCACAAAACAATAATGAATGACGTTCATAAGATACGAACAAAATACGCAGCTATGTAGGTATAGGTTTACACTACTATGTATGGACAGCAGATGATATATACCATGACAACCGGAACACGTACGGCGATGGAGCAAGAAATAAACGGACAACTATTTATTGCACAACAGACGTGTTGTTAAAATTAGCCACCTTTTTGCACTGGAACATAGAGACCATAGCAGTGCGGATATCTTTGATCCGCCACATATACAAAAAAAAGTTAGCAGCCGGATTACACGCTCTCATCAGGCCAATTAGGGGCATAACAGCGCCCATGAAGTCATTACTGCCATCTACAAACCACACCAACAAGGTTTTGGCCCAGATCGGGGAAATGACGAACAAAAACGTACAGAAAGCACTGAAACCCAGGGTGACAGTCAGTTTGCTTTGCTTTTTCAGCTCGTTTTTTAGCGCTGCCCCTGTCAGAGTTGGGGTAACTTTGGCCTGGCCCCTCTTATACTGCACCCAAACGGCAAGATACAGTAGGACGGACAAAAGAGAAAAGAAAGTATCTTGTTTAGAGACAAACAAGCGGTAGTGTTCCGAGTCGTAAATCCACTCGCTAAAGCAGATCAGAGGTCGGCTGGGCGTCAATTCGTTATTGGCAGCCGATTTGACAGCTAACCTGCCAATCATCAGCAGATACGGTACATAAGCGCAAACTAGCAGTGTGAACGCATAGCTTCGCGTAAACCCAAAGTAGGTCAGTGGTGCACTGACCATTATCAGACGGTCTAAACTGACCAGACTAAGGGTCATACCGTAGATGTGGTCGGCCGGGACTAAAATAGCGTTCCAAGGAACCAAGAAACATTGCCAACTGGTCACTAGATAATTGGCCCGGCCGGATATAATCAGATAGTTACGCCCCACCCCCGCGGTCACGAGACCTACGCCTATGAAAGCATCTACGAAAGCTAAAGCCGATATGATCACGTATTCCTTCTTCTCGCGAAGATGACGGTACCTCCAGATGGCGAAGAAGATGAGGAAGTTGAGGACTGCGATCACTGAGCCCAGCAGAGTATAGCTATAGAACTTGGGCACCAAACTGTTGAGCGTTTGGGCCGAGAGAAGGTAGGAGCCGTTAGTCATGGTCTGCTGGATATTTTCTAGGTTGCTCTTAGTTACAGAAGGTGTAATTAGAGACATTACTGAAGACAGACATGCTTTTAGGAGATGTGTGTAGGTTTTCCTCTGCTCAATTAAACAATCCGTGTTAGCGCGATGGTCGCCCGAAGGCCGACATTGAAGGGCTCTGAAAAGAGCGAGTGGTGTCCTGAGCTGTCCGAAAGGACAGTGGAACTCATAAACAAACAAACAAACAAACGACTATTTACTTATTGTAAGAAATACAAAGCCGCACGAAGTTCTTGAGAAACAATAGTTATTTCATCTTTTGCGATTAACTGATTTATCGTGAATTATAAAAATTTCGAGGCTATTCAAGAGAACAATAGTTTTAAAAGAGTTTGAATTATTCACGAAAAACTAACTGGCCGCCAGGGATTAATGAAAAATCGAATTATTTGTTTACATTTGTATAGCGAACGTCGTTCATTCTGACGGACAAGAAAGATTCAGTCAAAACTTTTACTACCAGTTGTCCATCCTGTAGTATTGTAGTATGTGATGTGGTCCTGACCCGAAAATTACTTTTTGTCAATTTACGTGGTTTCTGCTGGAAAGAAATGGGAGACAGCATACATGTAAAAGGTCATCCGCCGATGGGGGGAGGGGGGTTGGGGGGGTCTGGCGCCGGCCGGGGGGGTCTGAGCCAAAATTTTGGGGGAGGGGGGTGGGCACTAAAAAACGCTCAAAAATCGAAAAAATAGCAATTTTTTGGCTAAAAATTGCCAAAAATCGCTAATTTGGGCTGAAATACAGCTAAAAAGTGCTGTTTTGCAGGCGATTTTGGCAATTTTTGTGTGTGAAATTGTAAATAATTGCAAAAATTTGCTCGAAAATTTACTTGCCAGAAAAATCGGAGGGGGGGTCGGTGAAATCGTCTCGGGGGGGGGTCCCCATCCGGGGGGTCTGGCCTATTTCGGGTGGGGGCAGACCCCCCCCAGACCCCCCCTGTTACATGTATGGGAGACAGAATAGCCACTAAGGTTTCATGGTCAGGGAATCCATTGCTGACCTGACATAACTATAAACTAGTGTTGTTATGACTACTAGTCAAAGTCAAAGTCATAGTTAATACTTTTGTGATATCGCAGTCAAACGGACAGGTAGTCAAAGTCAAAGTTTGACTACCTTCGCTACCATAAATACGTAGTCAAACGAAAACCAGGTAGTCAAACCGTTTGACTATGACTACATTTTGGTATAACCAGAAGGGTGTTCGCCCGCATTTTACCACTTTTTGGCTGCTCACAACAAAATATTTTGCAAACTTGTTACGTTTCAAAGAACTTTAAAACACGAAACAACCTGTTCTCAGAAAAGTTTGAAGCAATTACAGGTGTCAGTCAGTGAGTCAATCTCTGCTTGAAGCAAGTTTTTCCATGAGGGTAAAAAATATGACATATTGTACAGTACAATACAATACCTTTCTAAAAACATTTTGCTCAGCAAAGAAGAACATGAGATGAGAAAACTGAACAATTCTCTTAGTGTCACATGCAAAAAGCGTTTTGTTCTATTTTGTGGCTATTTTTGTGCAGCATCTTTTTCTTTTATATCGAAAATTTCAACAGAAATAAACAATTATGCACTTATGCGCTCATTTTTGCGGCTAATCACACTATTTATTTCAAAGCAAACGATTCACGGAAGTAGTCACAGCCATTTCAGGTGACTGCAGCTGATAAATCGCTAAAAATATACGTAGATTTGGCTCTGTTTCAAAAAGTAGTCAAAAGTAGTCAAACCAGTGGTCATGGTAGTCAAATGGTTTGACTACGATATAGTCAAATTTGACTACTTTGGTATTGTACTCAAACGGGCGGTAGTCATAGTCATAGTCAAACGGAAATTTTGGTATTGTAACAACACTACTATAAACATAACTATAATCACTGGACCTCTGTATTTCGAGATCCTGACAGGAAAATTGTTTTTTTGCTTTTATGCATGCCTGGTGGAAGGAAAGGAAAAGCTCCCTATAGAGTAGGCAATAAAAGTTTTCAGGGGTGGGGAATCTATTTCTGACACAGCCAATCATCTCTGGATTACTGTATTTTGAGGTCCCGACAAGAAAATTGTTATTTTTTGCGATTTAGGTGTTCCTGTTGCAAGGGAAAGACGGATACTACATTGTACGTTTTTATGAGAGAATTATTTTTCGACCGCTTTTAGGTCCTCCTACAGTCAGGGTAATAACGACATGTATGGTACCGGACCGGTACCATATTATGGTATCACATGATGTCTCGATCGAAGGGATACCATATGTACCGGTACTTTACATGGTAGTACTAACGATTTGAAGGAAAGATACTACTGTATATACATTGTGTGGTATCACCTGAGGTCTCGATCCAAGGAGTACCATATATGGTTTCACTTCAGGTTGAACCGGTACTGCATATGGTGTCGCTACTATATGATATGGTATACACCTGGGGGTTTAGAAATTTCTAGAGGCAGAATTTTTTAGCGCTATCATTTACGTAGCTGCATTTTGATTTTCTGACTTTTCCTTGAGTGTCCCTACTCAACTGACTTTTATTTAACTTTTCCCTTTCTTTCCCTGACTTTACCAGGTCGTACCAACGCATTTGGTGTGGTGGTTTTGGCCGAAAAGCCACTGTGACGTGCACTGGCCTAGCCAGACCACAACGTACTGCGTTTCCGTCCGCTGGGCGGACAATTCTTGGCACGCCACCCGGTCAGAGGAATGTGGCTTACCGTTGTTTAGCTGCCAGTGCCACTGCCGTACTGCTGTGACCTCTCAGCTGCCCTAGGTAAAGGTAAGTTGGCTCGGCTACTCTGCGTGTGTCTGCTCTTATCTTGTCAGGTTGCGCCGTTTGAGCGAGTAAACGTTCTCAGCTACGAACGTGTTCAACTGGCTTATCAGTGCCTGCCTTTGGGCCTGGGTCTGAGTGGGGCTCCACAAAATATAAGTCGCAAACAAGTAAAATAGACCAGAGGAGTAGGCGTGTTACTGATTTTAAAATGCTCCCAAATTATTTTCTCATCATATAGTCAACCGGTTTAGAGCGACCAGACGACCTTGCTACGTGAAACTGCTGCCTTTCTCGCATTGCTGACACTGCACTCAACCAAAAATGCCTATGACCGACGATACCAAAGCCTGGGTCTTTGCCACCTTGATGCCGGGAGCTTGTGGCCTCGTTTCCATGGCTGCTATTCACTTCGACGATTCGGATACTTTTGGCTGGTTTAAGGTCAGTCACTTACACAGAATGTCAGCTTTGCCTTCAGATAAATTTGCAGGGTGTTTCGAAATAGTGGACCCATTTCTTCTTGCTGTAAATTTCCTCAACAGACTGAATTATGGACCATAGGTGCCAAAATTCGGCATTTTTGTTTAAAGTGCACCCGGCTTATCCCAATTAAGAGTAATTCAAAAAATCTGAAATTGGATACTTTTATGTCTAGTGCGAACAATACCTGAGAAACCCAATACCCAATACTTGTGTAACTGAGCCAAAAATTGCATTTCAGTGAGCAGGTACATTCCAGTGGTGTACACAGGGTTTCCTTCACAGGGATTAAAATTTCAAACAGGCCTGGTTGGGCGGGCCATTGTCCAATCAGGGCGAGAAATTTTGAAAAATTAATTAGCCTATAAGAAAGCATTTAGAAGCCGTACTGGGGGGTAAAATATGCAGAAAGTAACAGTTTTAGTCCGTACATGATCTGCTGTATTATACAGTTTCGTATTTTCGGCGGATTTTTTCTTCTTACTCCACCGGAAAGGGGTGTACCACACCCGGACCCCTGGGTACAGTACTAATACATTCGGTACAGTATCACTAAAAATGACAAATTCCAATTGAATCACAAACGTTTATATCTTAGATAAGAACAGAGTAATTGTACTAATTCATGGTGTGCTACCAGACAAGCGGACAGTATAAGACGTTCTTAACGTTTAATTTATTAACGCATCCTAATCATCGGTCAATTTTTTCGATTTTTTCAGGTCAGTTTTTCAGTTCAACAGCCATTTTTTCGATTATTACAGTATACGTCCTAATTAGTATTGGGTATTGGGCCATAAAAAACCCAATATCCATCCATACCAGTTCGCACTCTACTTTTATGCATATACAATGTATTAATTGAAAATGGAGACTTTTCTCTTTGCTAGCAATTCAGCAAATGTTCATCAAGTGACGTGAAATTTGGAGAATGTTTACTAAACTGCGGCGTACATATTTTATATATTAAAATTTCATACATTGATTAAAAGCACATAATAGTCTCGAGAAAATAAGGATTATAAGATCTATTTTTATTATCTCCTCGTTGTTTGGATCTTCCTCATTTTTTCAAAACTGAGTCAGTCCAAATGCATGAAAATTTTACGCATAAAATACCCCGAAGTTCAGCAGACATTAGAACTTTCAGGTTATTTGGCGGAAATTCGTAAAAATTACAACAAAAAGAAGTTTTCGTTTTTAACGCTAGCCGCCCTAGCCGGACAGACCGCCTAGTCCTCCCCTTGATCTGCTCAATTTGCTGCCTGTTCGGACAGTAAAATTTACTACTAACGCTATCTTTATAGGCATTGAAATTACTCTATTTCACATTTTCTTGAATTTCTCAGAATTTAGTCAAACTTATTGCAGCGCAGTTTAACCCATAAAATAACGCGAATTTTGTCACCCATGCAGGTTCCGAATTTCAACCTATTTAGCCAAGGTCTACCTGCGGAAATGTCAGAAAAAACAAAACGTTTACATTTTGAGACGTCCTGTAGATAGTGATTTGTGTTGAATATTGCAAGAAAAGAAGAAGGATGTTATAATTTCAGAGTTTGAAGCGACCATCCTGGGCCATTCCAGGTAGTTGTGCAGTGGCTGCTCATTCACTACTGGATGTGGCTACTCTTAGCCCTTTAGCTTGTGCTACTGCGCTGGTTTGGAAGCACGGCGGCGGTAATAAAATTGAAATGACGCTCCAGAAACTTGCGTAGAATTTCAGGTTGCAAGCACGGCGACACCAAGCTGGCTTTGATTAGCTACACAAGCTTGTTCGGCCTGGGACTACTGTCGATTCCTGCCTGGAAGTCACGTTGTCTTGAATCGGTATGTTCAAGTTTTCAATTTTAATTTTGTAACCTTTTGGCTTGACCAAATTGAATGAAGGGTGAAAAAGTATGGCATGTGCATTGGCGTAGCTGGGAATCGAACCCAGCACCTTTGGATTGCCGGTCCAGTGCTCTAACCACTAAGCTACACGCCGATGCCAGACCAACACCTTAAACTCAGTATTTGAGAAAGCTAGCCAGTCATGAGGAGCGGGCAGAAGCCTGGAAAAATGACTTTCATTCTGCGAGGTTTTTTCGTCGAATAATTTTTCAAAGATTTATTTTTGCTTTTTTTGTTAAATTTTTGGCAAGCTTGGTGATTTTCAATCTGTTGGAAGTTGAACGAAATATAGATTTTCTATTAATTTTTTGTACATTTTCACATTTTTCCTAGTTTCCAAACTTTTCACTGTTTTTGCAGCTTTTTTACATATTTTACAATGTTTTCTCCTTTTCTCTAGTGTACCGCCCTGACCGGTGCGATGTCAATCAACGCTTTTCTGACCGCCCATCTTTATCACAAGATCTACGAGAAAGCCGGGTATCTCGCCTTGCCATTCTGCATCTACTCAGCTTATTGCACGCTGATGATGTGGTCCATGTGCGGCCTGAACGCCAGGAAAAAGTAGAACAATAATGTGACAAGTCGTTGTATAACACACTCAGGTATTTCTGTACGAAATACTAGGCTCAAAAGTTACTTTTTATTTGGTTGTTAGAATAAAATGCAATGAAAAATATAAAGTAAATGGCAATGTTTTCATTCAATCGAACCTACACACAACACAGTACACAATAATATACATAGAACCATCAATATTCTAGAGTTATTGATTGTCAGTTCTTGTTTGCTTCTCGGGTTTTTGTTGTTTGCTTCGGTTATCTTGTGTTCTGGATAAAACGGTAGCGTTGCAGAATTGGTCTTATTATACTGAGGTTAGAAAAAGTCAAATGTTTCTAGCAGAGCGTTTAAAGCAATCGGTGTCTAAAACTCTTTCTACCATGGAATCAGAGGACAGCACTGAAAACAAAGACAAAGCAACGGAACCTACTAAACCATTCGCCTTAAAAAAGTGGACGACAGTGGCTTTGTGGACTTGGGACCTTCACTCGGACACCTGCGCTATTTGTCGCGTGCTTTTGACTGGTTAGGATTTTGCTTTTCTCTCTGTAACCATATGTAGGTCATTCTAAATCTCTAAAGTTGCTCGGAGAAACAGCATGGGATTGGCTACCGTATAACAACCTAGGTTAAGAATATCCGCTATTTACAATACAACGCCACGCAGTTTACGCCAATGCACTCAGATACAACAGATGGCAGCAAGGGGAGGGTTGTTTGTAGGCAGGGCTATCCCATTGAAGGGCTCTGAAAAGAGCGAGGGGTGTCCTGAGCTGTCCGAAAGGACAGTGGAACTCAAAAACAAACAAACAAACAATAGAGTACAGTATGATACTTTTTGAATAAATTACCAGAGCATGATCAATCTGATCAGGTATTGAGCATCGCACTGAGCTTTTTTTTGTTGCTCCTCGCACTCAATGCAACAGTCGCTGGCCGTAATATAATTTGTCATAAATCAGTTAGCAAAACACTCTTTCTGCGCCATTTCGTTACTAACATGCCGTGTGTTGGGCGTACTGTTGCATGCGTATACGCATTACGCATATCATTACGCAAAGTACGGATTGCATTTCAGAATGCGTATACGCATACGCATTTGAACTTCATTACGCAATATTATTACGCATTCTGCCAACAGTTTGCGTATTTTTGCATAATGCGTATTGGGTCTGAAAAATTGCAGCCTTTAAGAATGTCTTGCAAAAATTAGTATAATTTCTTACCAAATTGCCATACCCTACAGTTATAGGATTGATAAATTGAATCCAACCTAATGAAAGCTGTGCTAGACGATTTGCTATTGAAGTGAAAATATCACAACAAGAATTTTCTGATTTCGAGTATATTTGTAGTTTCGCATACACGGTTTTTGAACTTCATTGCTATCAATTATTTGGAAAATACAGCTATTCAATGCGTATCAGTCAAAGTAGCACTTCGAATTGAAAAAACCGTTCTGGCCCGCAAATTACGGTATTGCACTAAAACCTGACAGTCACACTAAATGAAAGCAAAATTATGCCCAACCATCACAATGCGCGCATAGAAAAGCAAGTAATCACAGCAAAAGGAAGTAGGTAAGAGCACACACACAAATACGGTGTGGCCGAGAAAAACACAAACCCAAATAAAACTAAATTATTGACAGCCTCAAAAACGAACGAACGAACGAACGAACGAACGAACGAACGAACGAACGAACGAACAAAAAAACACAGTTTAAGGAACTGAGGGACCTCAGAACAGTCACAATGTTTGCGTAAAAGGACTAACCCAAAAGCGTTTCTGACCACCCAAACTGTATACTCAACTAAATAGATCAGAAAGGGTGGACTTGCAACCCGCCACCTGTCAGCAACTGTTTCACTTTCTTTCTGACCACACTTGATGTAAAAAAGAGAATGTAGGGGTTGATGTAGAAAGCAGCGCACAAGATAACCAAGAACACGGAGACTGAAACACTAAACAATCCAGAAATTTGGCCTGCATATGCAGCCATGATACCTATCAACATGGAACTAAGCAAAACTCCCTGTAGAGTGAGGTTCAGCTGCAGACGCCACTGGGCACTCCGGTCGGCCACTGACACGGTGAGAGAGTAGTGGACTGCTTTGGCCAGACAAGCCGCGTATATCAGTGGAACCCCAGCAGCGCAGCTGAAATCCAGCATGAACGAAACTCCTATGAACACCTGAACAAAGGTTGCGTTCGGCACAGCATATTGGTCTTCTCCATAATCCGGTATCTGCAATACTGGCAGTGGCGCTGTATCCATCGCGTGGTCCTCTGTTTATATATAATGACAACGAGGAACAAAACTCTTTGAAACAGAGGTATTTTGCATTGTACTAAAGGTGCTAGTGAAAGGTGTTTTACCTGCATCGCGGGATGTATGAAGGCTGCCAGCACTGATGTCAGCACAGCCCACTGAACAATAATGGCTGATTTAGTTTTGGTCGCGGTCCACCACTAAATTTTCAGTTTCTAGTCTGCTGCAACAGCCAGTCTACAACAAACTCACTTCCTCAGCAGTCAAAGGGTTGAAGATAACCATCAATCGGTTGATGGCGATTATAAGCAAGGCGGTCTCGTCAGCCATATAGCCACCAAACAGCATTGCTGTTTCGAATCTGTGTACAAAAGTAGGGTAGCGTAGGTCCAGATCGGTGGCTCTGGCAAAAGTCAGAGAACCAACCAGCGCCAAACACACGAACAGATCGTTTGCAGTCAGAGAATAGACCAGTCGATAAAAGGGCCCCTCGAAGTCTTCGCTCTTGCGATATTTGTACAGGGTTTTCAGTATGAGAAGGTGAAAGGGAATAGTTATGAGCATTAGAAGGATGTGAGGAGTTAGTACATGATCAGCCAACTCCATGGCGGCTCAAACATTGTAATGAGATTTTCAAAACAGACCGCCTTTCCATAAGGCCTTCCAATTAAGGAGAATATTTGCACCTTGCCTATTTGCACAAACAATTAGTAGGGCTAAATAGGGCTTGTAGGCGCTTTTTGTTTATTAACTGTCAACTTCCATGATAGGATATGTCTATCCAAACGGAATAAAAAGGAAAAAAATTCGATGCTAACGAAGTTTGCAAAGCACGTATACAGCCAAACAAGCCATTGAATTGAAACCAAAATAGAAAATAGCAAACATACATAGACTGTATCGTATTACCCATGCTGATCAGACGGTGGACTGAGCCTCTAAACTGTACACGGGCAACAATGCCATACCCTACAACAGTTATAGGATTGATAAATTGAATCCCACCTAATGAAAGCTGCGATAGACGACTGGCTATTGAACTGAAAATATCACAACAAGAATTTTCTTGCAAATTGCGGTATTGCAGTAAAACCTGACGGTCACACTAAATGAAGGCAAAATTATACCCAACCATCACAATGCGCGCATAGAAAAGCAAGTAATCACAGCAAAAGGAAGTAGGTAAGAGCACACACACAAATACGGTGTGGCCGAGTAAAACACAAACCCAAAAACTAAATTATTGACAGCCTCAAAAACAAACAAACAAACAAATGTGACGCAGTTCACCTTCTTAATCTACTATTATGATAAGTTATTTCAGTTGAATCTAATTGTATTCGCTTAATTAGTTCACTTTAGTTTGTCTACGTTTTTTTAGAAGAATAAGTTTATTGTTAGCAAATGAAATATACGCCCAACAAACCGGACTGCAACACAGAGCGGGCTGGGCCGCTAAACGGCTACTACCAATGCCCTACCCTTCAAATGAGGTGTTAAGTCGTAATCGTCTAGAGCTTTACGAAAGCTTTACTTTCTACTATGCCATTAGGTAAACTATTCCAGATTGAAATAACTCTCACAGCAAAGAAGTGTTTTGTTGTATCTGTATGTACCTCCACCTGTCAGCATCTCCTTGACTTTGTGCTTGACCAGACTTGATGCTCTTCTGCATTTTTACGTTCGCTATCTTGGTCGTTTAATTTTTTCTCTGAAAAACAATGGCGGTTAATAGCGCGGCTTTTCTTAATTTCATGAGCGTGTTTTATACGGTAGCTCATGTTCAGTTAATTTGAAATGGATTTGGATTTAAATGACACTCTCTTCTCTTCAGAGATTACAAGCGTAAGTAGAATACGCTTTAGCCTGCATGTTCTGCTACAAAAACCAGTCTACAACAAACTCACTTGGTCAGCAGTGAAAGGTTTGAAGATAAACATCACTCGGTTGATGGCGATTATGAGCAAAGCAAGGTGGTCTCATCAGCCATGTAGCCACCAAACAGCATTGCTGACTGGAATGTGTTTACAACAAGACGGTTCTTCAAAATGAGTGTATAAAACTTTAGATAGTTTGTACATTTTGAAGATTCTCTCAGTATTAGAGGCAGGAACAGATTTTTTTGGAAATTTTTTACAAAATTAGACCGGCAGCAGAGGAAAACGTCAGTAAACTTTTATTTGAAGAAAGTGGTTGTGCAATTCTTTCAGATGCAGTTTTCTCTTTCAAACAAGTCTTGCTGATAGTAAGCTCTAAGTTTCAGACCATACTTTCAAAACGCATTTTTGTCTTTCAAGCAATTATTTCTGACAGTAAACTCTTTAAGTAGTTGTTTAAAAATCAGTTTTGTCTTTCAGACAATTCTGTCAGACAGTAAACTCTTCAAGTATTCCTTTAAAAGCAGTTTTCTGTTTTGCTTCTTTCAAAAAACAGCTTTCAGTTGCAATTCACAGTAAACTGTTGTCAGTTTTCGAGCCACAGAACCAGCAGGACTTGGAATTTTCGGGCCAACCTTTCGCAATAGGTACCCAGTTATCTTATTAATAAATCCTGAAAATCTGAGCCAAATTCATAGATAAATGACTGAGAACAAACTGTTCGAGTAAACTCTCCTTCCTGATGGAGTGTCTAAAGCCTACCAGCTTTACAACGAGCGAGCCAAACGGCGCCGAGAGCACACGCTTTAAGATGCAATTGCATCCTACACGCTTAACGAAAAGCTAATCTTATACCGGCAGCCTTGGCTGCCGGTAAAAATAGGGTATCGCAGGTCCAGATCAGTGGCTCTGGCAAAAGCCAGAGAACAGACCAGTGCCAGGCAAACAAACAAATCGTTTACAGTCAACGAAAAGACCACAGTCGATAAAAGGGCATTTTGAACTCTTCGTCCTAGCGGTGTTTGTATAGCGTTTTCAGTATGAGAAAGTGAAAGGGAATAGCTAGGAGCATCTGAAGGATGTGAGGAGCTACTGTAGCTTGTGATCGGACAGCTTCTTCATGGTGACTCAGAAACTGTAATGAGCTTTCCAGGACTGAACTCTTCGCCGTAATGAATTTGAATTATTGAAAATAACACCTTGTGCTCTCGCAATAACAGAAATTAGTAACCGCAGACGCTGGCTGATTGACGACATACAAACAAACAGAGCATAAGGTTAGAGAAATATTCTATACGTTCTATATAGTTCTACCTTCAAACAGTACGGTGACCGCAAAAATCTCTCCATTCAATTTGACGTTTGCCTGCGGACACATGGAAGTGCATACATAACTATGTAGTGGTTGAAGTGACAGACTTGGCCAAAATTTTGAGAGCGAAAATTCTAAGATTGAGCGCATTGCATGTTGCGTCAAAATTTCAGCCAAGTTATTGATTGACAAGGCCAAAAGCTACAGCAACAGGAAAACCCAAATAGATTAATGGCCCACACTGTGCTAGAAATTGACTGCTGACAGAAGTGCATTGGGCGACAAAATATAGTATCAGACTGAACTTGCAGATCTGTGTCTGCGCTGTCAGATGGAAGGCAAGGAGGAGGAGTGTGCCATGGTGATAGGCCAATGCAATCACAGCTTTCACAACTGCTGCATGTCGCAGTGGGCGAAACGAAGCAGTAAATGTCCTTTGTGCCAGCAAGAGTGGACTGTTCGTCTGACTGAGTAGACCGTACTGTACATGATACAGTCAGGCATTTAACGCCGTTTATGGTACCGGTGCTGAGGGTAGTGGTACCATATATGATACCGGCACCTTATATGGTGTCGATACCATAAACGGCGTTAAGTGCCTGACTGTGATATACTGTGCCTATTCTCATTGTATTCTAAAGAATTTCTTTGTTTCTGTTTCTGTTAAAGTCTGCCTATTCCTTGATGTAAGAGGGTTGAATTTTGCGGCTATTTGGCCGACGCAAAGCGTGCTTCTTTTTATTAAATTCATTGATAGGTGACAAACTCTGCCAGTGTCTTGATTTGTCTAGGCTGCGCTGTTGTAGGAAAACTTTGCAGACTAACAAAACTGAACGGAAGTTCCTAAATTGAGATTAATACTTTGAATAACTCCAATAACATTTTTATAGCTCGGTAGGCACTGTTTTCATAGATATCGCAATACTAGCCCGCTGCCTTTAGACCGGATGTTATGTACCGCGGATGATCCATTTAAAACATTTATTTTCGTCCAATCCCCCCAATAAACTAAGTTTCTAAACGTCAATTCATTCCGCACGTGTAAACTTGAGTCTAAACTTGATCCTTAGCCTACACTGAGGCCTTCTACGCTCGAGCCTAAGCTTAACCAATCTGAACGTCAGGTGTTCCTTTCATACATGCATGTAACAGGGGGTCTGCCCCCATGCGACTTTGGCGAGACCCCCGAGTTGATTTTTATGACCCCCTCCGATTTTTCTGCTAAAGTAATTTTTTGAGCAAATTTTTGCATTTTTTACAATTTTAGACGCAAAAATTGCCAAAATCGCCTGTAACACAGCACTTTTTGCTGTATTTCTGCCCAAATTAGCGATTTTTGACGATTTTTAGTGGTTTTTGAGAGTGTTTTAGTGTCCAGCCCCCTCACTAGAATTTGGGCTCAAGCCACAGGCCGGCGCACGAAGCCCCAACCCCTTCCCCTTCACGGATGACCTGGTTACATCATGTATGGTTCCTTTCCCTGACGAGACGAGATGCGAGAGAAGGGGCTTATACCGTCAACTGACTGAGGTGGGTCGCTGTTTCCGAATAATAATATTGAACTTCAAAAACTGAAAATTCCTGCAAAATCACTGAAGGAATGTCGCATAAGAAGGAGCGGAAACGCCGTAAAGAGTCGGTTGAGCTGGTCAACGGCTTAGTGGGCGAATTGCCCAAGGAAAACGGCGTGGAAAATGGTTCTTCAGATGAGGAAATGCTCAAAAATTCTCCGGATAAACAGAAAAAGGTTTTTCCCCTAGCTAGGGGTTAGGTGTAGCTGGGGGGAGAAAAATCAGGGAAGGTCAGAAATGGATTATACATTAATTAATTAACTTTCTTATGACTATATGACTCTGGAACGTGCCCTATACTGATGCGCACCCCTAGGGGTATTTTTATATTTGGCAAAACAGGCCCCCCGGTTGTGTCTTGTACTGATGCGTCTCTAGGGGTATTTTTATGTTTCGAAAACAGGCCCTCCGGAGCGTGCCCATACTGATGCGTCCCCTAGGGGGTATTTTTATGTTTTTAAAACAGACCCTCTGGAGCGTTCCCTATACTGATGCATCCCCTAGGGGTATTTTTATGTTTTTAAAACAGGCCCTCTGGAGCGTGCTTTTACTGATGCGTCCCCCTAGGGGTATTTTTATATTTGGAAAACAGGCCATCCGGAGCGTGCCTATACTGATGCGTCTCTGGGGGTAGTTTCAGTTTAGTTTCAGTTTCAGTTTATTCAGTATCAATCAGTCCAGAAACAGAGGAAGAGCGATACGAGAGAGAGTACCCAGGCGTAGCACTTACAGATACCCTATTCATTAATATATTGGTTAAAGTCACAGAAACGCAATAAAAATGGCATGGTTATTTTGGCACGAAAACACGATACAGAAGAAGACGCAATCACAGAAGCATCTAGAGCGTTCCAGACGTCTACAACACGGTTACAAAAAGAATGCTTTACAAAATCTACTCGACTGTGATTCATATACAACTTTAAAGGGTGTCCGCGTAATGTCACTAAAGGAGCGAAAGAGAAAAAATCGGCAAAAGACACGTCAACAAAACCATGGACAATTGCATATGTAGTAATCAAATCACATCTCAACCGTCTGACCTGTAATGGCTCTAACTCAAACAAATCTAATCGTTCTAGATACGGGCGAGGAGGTAAGCCGCAACGAGCTAGGAGTCTTCTAGTAAAATACCGTTGAACCTTTTCAATCAAATCCACGTCCTTTCTTAAATACGGTGACCACACAGGGGAACAGTATTCCAGCAATGGGCGCACATACGCTTTGTAAGCACGAATAAGAGACAACCGACAGTTCGTAAAAAAGCATCTGAATATCATATTCATGACTCTGTACGCTTTGAGTACTTTTATATTTGGCAAAACAGGCCCCCGACTCGTCAGGCAAAGGGCTTTCAAATTATATATGACATGACCACTTTGGACGATTTTGAAATGTTGGAATTTTGCCAAAAAATTTTTCGATAATCGATATTTATCGACAGAATTCGTTAATTTATAATTAATTATGATCACTAAACACATTAATTTGTGTTTGGGATCGGTTCCTGATTTTCCCCCCCTAGCTACACCTGATCCCTTTCTTCTATCTCGTCAACTTTATTATTATTGCCGTTTTAGTCTAAGACTCAGTCTAGAAAGGAGTCGAAAATGAGTTCAGATCAGGCGGACGCGTCAGCTCCGCCAGAAGACCAAAATTCTGTATTATCATTACCGTCGCAATCTTCTTCAAAAAACGAAACGAAAAAATCGCCTAGAAAACTGCCTCAGGACGTGCCGATGGAGGAACGACTCAAGCAGATCGTTCAGTGGTGATTTTCAATTGTTTTTCTCTTTGTAAATTCAATGTTTATTGTTTCAGTCAGCCGAGTAGCTCAACGTCGCAGAAAGCGGATGTGCCTTCCACTTCTAAGGGAGAGGAGAGTTTGGTGGTTCTGCTCACTCAAGCCTTGCACAGCAGCGATAGAGCTAAGCTCGATGTACCTTCTCTTTTTTGGGGGTAGGGTGGATAAAAATACCTATATGCCGTACGTAATCCTATTGCATTTTCAAATCGTATCTTAATAACGTGTAGTGTTCTGCAATAAGCGAGACTCTCTAATTTAGGTTAGAATGTTAGGAGATAGTTAAGATTAAATATATAATTTGCAGTCTAGATAAACACAAAATGCGACAGTACAGTAGGATTTTGGATTGACTCATAGAAGTGAGTAACGAGCAATCTTTGTTGCACCCAACGCCACTCTTCGAGCGTCAAAAGACGAACCAAAGTGAACTTATACCAAAAAAATTTAGCCACCCACACTGCAAAATCGAATTAATTATTTGAGCACTTTCTTGAGCTTTCCCTATAAACAAAGAAGCCTTAATAAAACTTACTTGAGTACCATACATGTAACAGGGGGGTCTGCCCCCCACCCGACTTAGGCCAGACCCCCCAACCCCCCTCCCCCATCGGCCGATGACCTGTTACATGTATGTTGAGTACCTTCAATAATCCCGTATTTGAGCCGAAATTAGCCGTTTTAGCTCAAAATTGCGATTTTTGAGCGTTCTTTAGTGAACAGCCCAAAAATTGAACTCAGCCCTACTCGGCCGGCACCAGACCCCCAACCCCCTCCCCGTCGGCGATTACCTGTAGCATGTATGCCTTGAATATCAGTCACTGAGCTCATAATTACAAGAGTTGTTGTAAATAGGAATTTGTCCGAAGATTGTCATCAAAACTGTAGTGATTTTTCCGCAAAAGTGCATATAATTTAGTCTTTCACAGCATACATGGGCCGGAAAAATCCGGAGGGGGGGGGGTGGGGGGGGTTGAGACCTCGGGGGGGGGGGGGGGGTCCCCCCCGAAAAAAGGCCAAAAAACGCCTATTTTGCCTTAAATAAGCGAAATTTTCTCCCTCCGGGAGGGGGGGGGAAGGCCGAGGGGGTGGTATGGACGGCCGAGGGGGGGTATGGCCGGCCGAGGGGGAGGGGTATACCCCCCCTTACCCCCCCGGCCCATGTATGTTTCACAGTGTATGGTATGAAAATGTGAAAATGCCGTATCCGGTCCTGTACTTTGATATTATACAGCATACATGTAACAGGTCATCCGCCGAAGGGGAGGGGTTCGGGGGGTCTGGTGCCGGCCGGGGGTTGTGAGCCCAGATTTTGGGAGGGGGTTGGGCACCAAAAAACGCTCAAAAATCGCCATTTTTCGGTTAAAAATCGCTAATTTTGGATGAAACACAGCAAAAAGTTCTGTTTAACAGGCGATTTTATCAATTTTTGTGTCTGAAATTGCAAAAAAACGCAAAAATTTGCTCAAAAAATTACTTGTCAGAAAATTTTAAGGGGTCGGAAAAATCGTCTCGAGGGGGTGTTCCGATCCGGGGGTCTAGCCTAAGTCGAATGGGGCAGACCCCAGATCCCTTGTTACATGTTATACAGGGTTTGTTCCGGTTTCCTCCTTTCCGGTTTCCTCTTTTCCGGTTTCCTCCTTTCCGTTTTCCTCCTTTCCGGTATCCTCCCCTCATATTCCGGTTTCCTCCTTTTTAATATTCTAGCATAATTTGGTGAGTTTTAATCCATATTATTGCAGTAAGCAAGCTTAGCGTCATTTTAAAACTAAATGTCGGGAATGAGAGTTAGGAATTTGAACCAGGTGTAACTCGGTAAGTGTGACCTGCAAAATGTATGACTGCAGCTGGTCTTGCCTATAGAGCGGAATAAATTCGGGCTCAGGACTCCGTTGCACACTCATAGTTGCGTAATTCTGATCAATGAAATATCAAGACACAAGCTATTAGCCCGAGGCAACTGCTGTCATGCTAGCAAACAATGGGTAATTATGTGGATGCACCCTTGTCACTTGATAGAGGGTCAGACTATCATTTTGTCGTTCTAGTCTATCATTAGTCCTCCATTCTCTAAGTGCCATAGAGATGTGCAAAATTCGGCCCAGACCGCCTAGTGCAGCCGGTCTAAAAAGTTAGCCCGACCAACAAGCTCTGACACCGCTGGCATGGAAATCGGTCCCTCTTTTAGAAAAGCTTTCAAAGTCATAATTAAAATGATCAAATCGCCGCCACTATGGTAAAATGAGCCAAGTAACAAAATTGAAAAAATGGAGTTAAGTGCGAAAAACTATAGCTAAAGCACCTAAAAACGTTTTACGCAGGTTGCTGGATAAAATGTTGGCTGCTTCCAAAGAATTTACAAAAAATTGCATGTATGTACGTGAATTTTCCCACTTTTTCCTTTAATTTGCATATTGATTTTTCAAAAAAAAATTTCTTTTGAGCGTTCAAAAAAAGTCTTATTTTTAAAAATTTTTGACCCTAACAACTGTGGGCACCATAATTGTAAAATGCACTTGGTCCTCATTCGCCCAGTCCCGGGACCTGAAAAATCAAGTGCGGCCGGCCCGCGGACCACATCCTCTAAGTCTCATGGATGATCTAGCCACCTTACAAAGTAAACATGGCGAAAGAGCAGTGTTCTATCAGTTCTACAACATGATAGATGTAGCTTACACCTCTCCATTTACGAATGTATGTAATAATGTAATAAAATAATTCAACTGCATAAAAACAGCCCTAAAATGACGCCAAGCTTGCTTATTGCAATAATATGGATTAAAACTTACCAAATTATGCTAGAATTTTAAAAAGGAGGAAACCGGAATATGAGGGGAGGAAACCGGAAAGGAGGAAAACGGAAAGGAGGAAACCGGAAAAGAGGAAACCGGAAAGGAGGAAACCGGAACACGCCGTTATACAGATGCAGTTATGCAGTACCAGAGTGTAGATTCCGTTGCAGACAGTACTACGAGTGACCGAGCCCTCTGGAGTGGCCGTGACTGTGCGGGACCTTCCCATCCAGCTGATCTTACCGTTTCTGAGAGAGCTCGAAAACAGATTCGCCGATCGGAAAGAGTAAGTTTTCCTTACTTTTCTTTCACTACATCTTACTTATGTGGCTCCCAGGTGGTGTCAGGGCCACCGGCAACCGGTATACCCCTACCCCTCGGCCGGCCATACCCCCCTCCCCCACCCCCCTCCCGGAGGGAGGAAATTTTCGCTTATTTAAGAGTGCTTGCCAAAAAAGCCAGGCTCCCTAAGCTCCCTTATGGGGGCGGCCGATGGAATTTTTTGACCCCCCATTTTTATTGGCTCATTTGAATTGCCCTATTATGAAACCCCCACAGCCGCGTCGGTTTCGCTCTGGCCGCACTCAAACCGGAGTAATGGTTTGAAGAAGGGTGCTGCACCGGATCTCTCAGATTTGGCTCCTCCATGCTATTTCAACTGCTGTCAAATTGGCAGCTTTCGAGATAGCACCTTGAAATTGGACACACTTATACAGATTTTCCCGCTCTTTCAAACGCAATAGAGAACAACTGAATACCATGAAAACTGCCAGATTCAGACGCGATTTATTAAAGTTCGGGGGACCCGAAATAGACGTGTCTTTCAATTGAAAGAAGTGCCTATGTGGCAACGAGCTCCAGAGCTGATATTTTCAACATAAGCTGACCATGTAAGGATGTATCAAAACCTACAGGCAAACCCACCGATTCGGCTTTGTTTGGGAGCTGTGCAGCTTTGAAGATGACCCTTTTGATCACGATTTTTAGGCATGACAAGCAAATGTAGATCAATTACTCTTTGTCGAAGGCACCTACAGAGCTGTCACTTGCAACCCATACTAAAACGAACATGCTCTTTCAGAATATCAGCTTCATTTGCCTGTCCAGTTCTTCAGTCCCAAGTAACTTTCACATTTTCATGTGTATGCTGAATCTGACCGAATTTCCGGTACCATCTAACTAGGCTGGTCACTACTCCTGTAGTTTCTGGTTAATCAACCTGAAATTTATCCCGATTGTGCAGAATTTCCCGCTCTTTCAATTGATTCACTGGCCGCATCAATGGGATGCTCAGTTCAAATGTTATATCTGATATTTTACAAATACGTTTTCTGCAGTGCAACCCTGGGACACATCATCGATTAACTTTGCTCAAAAGTGCAAGGCTTTGTCTACACTTATAGAAAACGCCAATAGGACACCAGCTTATATAGCACGACCACAACCGCTTTTCCTTTAAGTAAATTTTCTTGAATAAAATTTACATGCTGTAGTACATTTAGCGGCTCCATACTAGCAAGAATTTATTGATAAAAGTAAGTGCACTGTAAGTGTACTATTTTGTTACATAGTATATTTCGAACGTTCAAACACTCAGTCATAACTGAGTTAAAAATAGCAGAAAAATAATATATAACATGGCAATTCATTTACACAGCTTCAAGACCGAGATATGCATAAAAAAACTCCAACCACACGAGGTTGGGTATGTTGCGCTTTATGCAAAGAAGCATAAGAAGATCATAGCAGGAAAGGCTTTTGTATAATTCTTTGTCGCATTTTCTTGCCCAGTTTTGCCCATACAAAGTTTTACTGAAGTTTGCTTCTGCTTACAAAAGCAGATTTTAGCACTGCGCTTTATGAGAGTACTTAGCAACGTTTGACTCTAAGAGTAACGACAATGGCCTGACTTACCACCTCCAGTCATTACTGTGCCAGTTCTACCACCGCCGTAACACATGTCTTAATCAATGGCAATTTATAGCTAACTGCAGCTTCTTGTGCACTTTAAGCATCAAGGGTGCAAGGAGTAACCAGCTCTAGCAAAAAAGTCACCAGAAAACATGGGCCAAAATCCTGCAGCACTTAGGCTTGCATATTGCGCACGTTATAGGTGTACGAGATCTATTGAGCTTTTCTGTAAGAGTAGACAAAGCCTTGCACTTTTGAGCAAAGTTAATCGATGATGCGAGCCAGGGGTGCACTGCAGAAAACATACAGTATTTGTAAACAATCAGATATAGCATTTGAACTGAGCATCCGATTGATGCGGCGAGTGATTCAATTGAAAGAGCGGGAAATTCTGCACAACCGGGATCAATTTCAGGTTGATTAACCAGAAACTACAGGAGTAGTGACCAGCCTAGTTAGAGGGTACCGGAAATTCGGTCAGATTCAGCATACGCATGAAAATGTGAAAGTTACTTGGGACTGAAGAACTGGACAGGCAAATGAAGCTGATATTCTGAAAGAGCATGTTCGTTTTAGTATGGGCTGCAAGTGACAGCTCTCTAGGTGCCTTCGACAAAGAGTAATTGATCTACATTTGCTTGTCATGCCTAAAAATCGTGATCAAAAGGGTCATCTTCAAAGCTGCACAGCTCCCAAACAAAGCCGAATCGGTGGGTTTGCCTGTAGGTTTTGATACATCCTTACATGGTCAGCTTATGTTGAAAATATCAGCTCTGGAGCTCGTTGCCACATAGGCACTTCTTTCAATTGAAAGACACGTCTATTTCGGGTCCCCCGAACTTTAATAAATCGTGTCTGAATCTGGCAGTTTTCATCGTATTCAGTTGTTCTCTATTGCGTTTGAAAGAGCGGGAAAATCTGTATAAGTGTGTCCAATTTCAAGGTGCTATCTCGAAAGCTGCCAATTTGACAGCAGTTGAAAAGCATGGAGGAGCCAAATCTGGGAGATCCGGCGCAGCACCCTTCTTCAAACCATTACTCTGGTTTGAGTGCGGCCAGAGCGAAACCGACGCGGCTGTGGGGGTTTCATAATAGGGCAATTCAAATGAGCCAATAAAAATGGGGGTCAAAAAATTCCATTGGCCGCCCACTGCCTGACTTTTTTTGGCAAGGACTCTTAAGAGCTATTTTTTTATAAAAACCAGGCGGGTCCGCTTATAAGGGCGGAACATGAAATTTTCTGACCTATACTTTTTATGTGATGAATCGATAGGTTTTCAGTAGAAAACACTATCACTGCGGTATTTTTGCTCTCCGATACCCCTTGCGGTATTTATGGCCAAAAACGTGATTTTGTACATTTGGAACCCGTGGAATAGCGAACCGATTGGGCTCATATTTTCAGCGTAGATTATGCTTACCATACCAACTATTCGTCCAAAGTTTGCAGCCGATTGGTTCATGCTCACATGAATAGCGTCGATTTTAAGGGGTATTTCAAAAAGTCGAAAAAGCATTTTTTGGCCCAGTTCAGGATTTTGTCCATACATTCAGTGGAGATAGAGCTGGTCGTTGGCTACATGCCGGTGTTTTCACTTTTTCTGGACTCGGCCTCGTTTTTGAGTTATTCATGTTTTAATTTTCCAAAAAAACATTTGCGGTATCTTTTAGTGTCATGCCCAGTTCTGGCGTGCCTGAAGTTAGAGCGACCAATGGTAGAGCGTTAGACGCAGAATGTGATGGCTATACAACCATATACACGAAATCGATTTATGACCTCGCACACCAGAATGGCGGCACTCCAAACCCAGCGATAGGGATAAAAATCTGTAAGAAAAACTGGTTGTAAATTGTGTCATTTTGGACCGAAAGTTTTGAGTGCCGCCATTCTGGTGTGCGAGCTCATAAGTAGATTTCGTTTATATGGTTGGATAGCCCATCATATTGTACGTCTAACATTCTACCACTGGTCGCTCTAACTTCAGGCACGCCAGAACTGTGCATAACTCTTAAAAGATACCGCAAATTTTTTCCGAAAATTAAAACATGAATAACTCAAAAACGGGCCAAGTCCAGAAAAAGTGAAACCACCGGCGTGTAGCCAACGACCAGCTCTATCTCCCCTGAAAGTATGGGCAAAATCCTGAACTGGGCCAAAAAATATTTTTTCGACTTTTTGAAATACCCCTTAAAATCAACGCTATTCATGTGAGCATGAATCAATCGGCTCCAAACTTTGCCACGAATAGTTGGCATGGTAGGCATGATCTACGCTGAAAATATGAGCCCAATCGGTTCAGGTACGCTTTTCCACGGGTTCAAAATGTCCAAAATTACGTTTTGGCCGTAAATACCGCAAGGGGTATCGGAGAGCAAAAATACCGCAGTGGTGGTGTTTTCTACTGAAGACCTATCGACTCATCACATAAAAAGTATAGGTCAGAAATTTCATGTTCCGCCACCTGCCTGGTTTTTATAAAAAATGGCTCTTAAGGCAAAATAGGGGTTTTTGGCCTTTTTTCGGGAGGACCCCCCCCCCCCCCGAGGTTTTCAGACCCCCCTACCCCCCCTCCGGATTTTTCCGGCCCATGTATGGTGAAAAGTCATGGAATTTGGTGTCTGGTCAGGAAAAATTTGATAGCGGTAGATACATGTTGCCGCCAAATTGTCCTGTCAGATTTACACAACACCGGCTTGAAAATCGGTCTTCTCACTTTCTACTTCTACTTTAACTGGGAATTTAACCTCACAATCATACATGGGCCGCGGGGGGTTTACCCACTCCCCAACTCCGGAGGGGGGCGGCTCGGGGATGGGGGTATGGCCGACCGAGCGGGGTGGTTTTGGCCGGCGAGGGGAGGGGGTAAAGCCCGCCCGCGGTCCGTGTATGATTGTGAGGTTAAATTCCCAGTTAAAGTAGAAGTAGAAAGTGAGAAGACCGATTTTCAAGCCGGTGTTGTGTAAATCTTTAATAATAATGGCGTTCTTTAATAATGGCGTAAAGTATGTGCATAATAAATTTAGTCTGCGTTACCTGATCGTCTGGGCCAAGGCCGTTCTCTCCATTCACCAGTCTTATCTGACTTCGGTAAGTCTGCCCTACTGTTTCAATGTGTCGAATACTGTTTTTTTCACAGATTCCCAACCTGAATCAGGAGCTGTCGTCGCTGCAAACGTGGCTGTCGGCTCGCGTGTCGCACACAGATAAATTCATGGGGCTGCAAGGCAAACTGCAACTGTTTCGGGATCTGCTACAGCGCAGACGAAACCCACAGACCCTGGCCACCCAGCCCGCTAAACTCTTTTTCCAGGAGGGTAAGTCTTAGTCTTCTTTTTGTTATTACACTCAGACACCTGACACCGGTACCTAGACTAGTGGCACCATATGGTACCCCCACGTTTGGGGATTGTGGTGGTACCATAACGTCGCCACTATGGTAAAACGAGCCAAGTAACAAAATGAAAAAAATGGAGTTAAGTGCGAAAAACTATAGCTAAAGCACCTAAAAACGTTTTGGCGAAGGAACGAAGTCGAAATTGGCTCTGTGTCAGGAGATACAGCCATTTAATCAGAGGCATGTGCACGGACATCACCAGGTTATCCTGGTAAAATGAGCCAAGTGCTTTGTGCTTTTCCTGTTAGCTGACTTGATTTGACACAACTGACACATGCAGAATGTTTTGCACACCAATTATGTACTTGTATTTTGGGTAAAAAATATTTAAAAGGCGATTTTCTCGATTTCGACTTTCTGTTACTTGGCTCGTTTTACCATAGTGGCGACGATAAGGTACCGGTACCATATGGTACCACTCTGTTCAGATTTCGTACCATATTGTGCCGGCACCCATGGCCACGGGTAGGGGTACCATCTGGTACCACCACAACCCCCGAACGTGGCACCATAGACATCGTTAAGTGTCTGGGTTTTTTGAATGCCAAAAAAGCTTTTTACGAGAGTTTTTCATTTCGAAAATTCTTTTTTCAAAAATTTTTGGTGCATGAAATTTAGCTTGTATGAGATGCGAGGATGCATCAGAAGCAACTTTAAATACAAAAGCTGATACATTGGTTCAAAGATAGTGCCACAGTCTGAGAGTCGACATTCTATCGGCAGCATTGCTCACAGAGTGTCTGCTGCCCTTCAAAACCTATTTTTAGGCTTAGAATAGGCATGAAATTGATAGAACTGCACTGCTAAGGTATATCTGAGGAAATGGTTTCAGCCATTTCCCCAAAATATTTCCATACTTTGAATAAAATTGAAAATTTTCGAGATAAGCCTTCAAAAAAGCATTTTTAAAAACGGTTTTCTAAAGTCCTAACAACCGGTCGATCGGCCCAGCGCTCCTGTCATCTAGTGGCATGCTGCAGTGGGTTGGTCATTCTAACAGTTCATCATTCTTTGTCTTGCATTAATAAAACAAACAACACTACACTATACTACCGGCAAAAAAAGCAATATCTGTACCTAAACCTAATTGAACGCAAAGTTCTTCTGGTTTTACTGAATTTCTGATATTTTTGGCTCTTACCAATTTATTAGCTGAGTAGAGTTAGTTCAGAGTCGTCAGATGAGGCGAGCGATGAAGATGAGGAGCTGGGCTTTCCGGGAGGCACCACTTCGGGTACAAGCGAAGACGACGGAGCGGAGGATCTGGAGGACAGCTGGTGGAAGGAAGACGAAGAAGACATACAGCAGCCTATGGAAGACGGTTAGTTAGATCCGTCTCAATTCTTTTTCCTATCGTTTACACTTGTGCTAATATTTTGGCTGAGGGAGTGGCTCATTTTCTATCCTTAGGAGGTTAAATCGACGGCAAACCAGAAAAGTCATTTTTTCGTTGACATAGGTTAACCTGTTCTGAGCTCATTTACACCTAATCTAGGCTTACTTTTTTTGTCCATACATGTAACAGGGGGTCTGCAGGTCTGCCTCCCCACCCGACTAGGCCAGACCCCCCTCGAGACGCTTTTTCTGACCGCTCTCCTCCGATTTTCTGGCAAGTAATTTTTGCGGAAATTTTAGCAATTTTTTGCAATTTTAGACAGAAAAATTGCCAAATCGCCTGTAAAACAGCACTTTTTAGCTGTATTTCAGCCCAAATTAGCGATTTTTGACGTAAACCGTCAACCGTTGACGTAGCCGTAAAATTGCGATTTTTTAGCGTTTTTTGTACCCAACCCCCTCCTAAAAATTTGACCTCAGGCCCCTCCCACTTTCGGTGGATGACCTGTTGCATGTATGCTTTTATCAGTTTTCTTTTCTATACAAAATTCTTCCAAATAATCCTGATGCGGGTTTCAGAGAGCAGCGACGATGACCTGCCGAGAGCGTCGGGTCCGTGGCAGCGACAGAAGAGAGGAGATTCGAGTTCGGACGAGGAGGAGGGCGGAGACGACCAGGAGATGGAGTCTTCTTCTGACTGACCGACTGTTTGTTTGTGATAGAGATTGGTTGACCGTTGTTTGAATATTTCTAGTAGTCCTAGATGAGAGATAAAATTTGTTGAGTTCCTGCTTACTATTACTTCTGAACTCAGTTTTACATTGTCTGGCCGGCAAAGAGAGCCGCTTATCTGTTGTTTGTGATTCATTTGTTGGGTACGGTAGTGTGAGTCAGACATGTAGCCTGAGAGCCTAGTGCATGTTAGAATGAGTTCATGCTAAGCCAAAAAGTGTGATTTTTGGCTGAAATCGGGCGCTATTAATTTTTTTACTAGGAATAGTCGCGCTCATTTACTGTAATTTTTCTAATTTAGTGCATGGAAACGGGCTTACAGGTTGGGGAGGGGTAAGGCACCTGAGCCCGAAGTCGGGGTAGAGTATTAAAAACGTCGAAAGATTTTGATTTCTCTCTGAAAATTGTAATAAAAGTATCTATTTTCTGTTGAAATTATACTATAGCCGATGTAACAGTCTGGCACTTAACGCCGACCGAATATGATACTGGTACCTAGGCTAGTGGCACCATGGCCATGGGTGCGGTACCATAATATATGGTACAACGAAATCTGAACTGAGTGATACCATATATGGCACCGGTACAGGTACAAATGCCAAGCTTGGGTACCATCAAGAATTCTTGATACCATGGTACCACTAGTCTAGGTACCGGTACCATGTATATGGCGCCAGTACCATAAAAAGCATAAGTGCCTGACTGTCTAAGGACTTCTAATCGATAATGCAGGGTAGTTACGTATACATACGGAAGTTGATTTTCAGACTAGAAGTATAATGGCGATGGAAGGTACGAAGATCAAAGTGGATTACCGTAATCCCGGTCCCAGTCCGGTTGTGTACAAAGAGGAGTGTCTCTGGTGTTTCCACACTCCCGAGTTCCCAGGTTCTTCAACTCTACTGCCCTTTACTTGTGTATTTTGACTGCATTGACTGACTAGCTGTCTTTTACTGCAAACAGCAAATACATACAGCTATATAGGCTCGCTTTTTTAGACACAATTTTGGCAATTTTCTTGTTTTAAACTGCATAAAAATTACGTTCCAGAAAAGTTGAAGGAAGGGAGTACAAAAAACCGTTTCTGTCTGGAGATGCTCAGTTGTTAACCTGAATACTGCCTACAGCTGCCTAATTTCACTGAGAATTGCCTTTAGAGGCACTTCTAGGTGAATCGTAAGGAAGGATTTCTTAGTCAGTTGCTGATAGGCTCGGTGCCAAAAAGTATTACGCAGGTTGCCAGATAAAATATGGGCTACTTCCAAAGAATTACTAAAAATTGCATGTAAGTGAATTTTACCACTTTTGTCCTAATGTGCATATCGATTTTAAGAAATTTTGAGCCCTTAAAATGCTTTTTAAAAGTTTTTTACCCTACCAGCTGTGCAGGCATACATGTGTTTTCGCAGACATGGGCAAAGGGGGTTGAGGCTTTACCCCCTCAGCATTAGGGTTCCGACGATATATCGATATCGATATCGAAAAGTCGATATATCGACCCTTTTTCCAATATCGATATCGATATCGATATCGCGATATTTTGCATCGATATTTTCGATATTTTTGTCCTGAAAAGTAGGAAAAAACAGAACTGACACCAAGTTTATTTCCCTGGAACAGTGTCAATACCTAACAGTGGCATGATACTAGCTCTCAGAAACGTAAATTTTTTATCATTCTCAGCTTTCAGACAGCAACAGTTAGGTTCTTAAATGTCTGCAGCAACACTGAAGAGCTGCTCACTCTACTGTACACACTTGAAGCAGGAGGGCAGAAGCAGACATGGGCTAGCATTTCGGCTGAGGAATTGGTAAATTTTTAAATCCTGGGGAGGTAACGCCGGCTGATGGGTGGTTGAAAGGATGGCAAAAAGTCCGATTTTCTACTAAAATCAAGGATTGTGTCCTATTTGTGATTAAAATAAGATAAAATACAGCTATTCTGTCAGAGCTCATTTATGCCTAATGAGGGTGGGGCATCGGCCTGAGGGGTCAACCTTTTCATTGAAGGGCTTCAGAAGGGCAACTACCTTTCTTAGATTCTCTACTTAATTTATATCAGACCGCTGATTTCATCAGTGTTTGACTGATAACCAGTGAGAGCAGTTTGTTCTTTCAAATCTTGAGATTTTTTTGCATAACTATAAATATCGATATCGATATCGATCGATATTGAGTTGAAAATATCGATATCGATATCGAATATCGACGAATTTTGATATCGTCGGAACACTACTCAGCATACATGTAACAGATCATTCGCCGAAGGGGGAGGGGGGTTGGGGGTCTGGCGCCGTCCGGTGGGTCTGAGCCCAAATTTTGGTATATGGGCTTAGGCACTAAAAACTCTCAAAAATCGACAAATTCGCAATTTTCGGCTAAAAATTGTAAAAAATCGCTAATTTTGCTTCAAATACAGCTAAAAAGTGCTGTTTTACAGGCGATTTTGGCAATTCTTGCGTCTGAATTTTCCAAAAAATCGCAAAAATTTGCTCCAAAAAATTACTTGCCAGAAAAATCGGAGGGGGTAGGGATAATCGTCTCGTGGGTCCGCATCCGGGGGGCTGGCCTAAGTTGGGTGTGGAAGACCTCCAGACGCCCTGTTACATGTATGCCCCTCAGGCCCACGCTACCCCGTCAGGAAATTGTTGGAAGAATTTTGTACAGAAAGTTATGTTAAAAAAAGTATGCCTAGATTAGGTGTAAATGAGTTTAGAATGACCAATTTGATCGAAAAACAAGCCAAAAACCTTGATTTTAGCTAAAAATGGAACTTTTTGGCTTACCATCTCCTCAGCCCCTCTCAGGCCCTCATACCCCTCAGGAATTGAAAATTGTACCCCATCAGCCGAAATGCTAGCCCACGATGTCTGTGTATGTGTGTGGCAAAGGTTGAGCTATGTGTGAGTGAATGTGACCAATATTCAGACGGTCTGTATCTGTGTCTCAACACCTTCCAAGCGGTGTGTCGACAGCACTTAGAAGCCCACGTCAACAGTAGCAGGAGTGTCAGTTTTCTGCACATTCTGAGGAAGCGAATAGTGCTGGCAGCCGAGAACAAACAGGAGGAACCGGTGACCAAGATGGCTATCGGAGTAGCTGGCGGCTTTCTCTCGGTCTGCACCTCATACAGTCTGCACTTAACGCCCTTTATCCTACTGGCGAAATTATATGGTACCATCACAGTGGCCGAACGTAGGGCATACATGAGCCGGGGGTAAGGGGTATACCCCTCCCCCTCGGCCGGCCATACCCCCCTCGGCCGGACATATCCCTCACCCCCCTCCCGGAGGGAGGAAATTTTCTCTTATTTAAGGCAAAATAGGCGTTTTTTGCCTTTTTTCGGGGGGACCGCCCCCCCCCCCGAGGTCTCCAGACCCCCCTACCCCCCTCCGGATTTTTCCGGCCCATGTATGACGTAGGGGTATATATTATACAGTGCCACTAGCCTAGGTACCGGCCAAAAAAGTCTGTCTGTCTGTCTGTCTGTCTGTCTGTCTGTCTGTCTGTCTGTCTGTCTGTCTGTCTGTCTGTCTGTCTGTCTGTCTGTCTGTCTGTCTGTCTGTCTGTCCCATATGATGCCAGTACTATAAAGGGCGTTAAGTGCCTGACTGTAATAAGCTGAGATTTTGTATTTTTAGTTAGATAGTTTAGGAGCAGAAGAAGGTGGAGTTCGAGAACAGTTACGGTATCGTACAGTATCCGAAGTTGGGCGCAGACGTTCCTCTAGTGCCTGACTTTCTCACCGCTGACGTACTGACTGCTTGCCAGAAGGTACATACATACAGGGTGGCTCATTATCTGTGGCCGGTTTCGTCTTGTTGTAACTTTTGTGTTTGTCAACCAATTTGGCTGAAATTTTAACACAAAATGCTCGAGTCCTCAGAGCTTTTACTCTCAAAAGTTTTGGCCAAGTGTGTCACTTTCAACCACCTTACTCTTACTACTAGTTCTACTACAGTTACCATAACTGGTACTTGAACTAGTAGACTAGGCCGAAACTTGAGAGTAAAAACTTAAAGAGGATTTGAGCATTTTGTGGTAAGATTTCAGCCAAACTGGTTGACGAAGACAAAAGTTAGAGCAAGAGGAAACCGGCGACAGCGTGTGTTGGCAAAAATCGTTCTTAAATTCTCTTCTCTGGTTTTCTTTCGAATCTATTACTTTGTTTTATTGCTTTTGCTTGTGAATAAGTCAGATGGTTTCAGCTAATCGAGTGCGAAGATGCCACTTATCAGCAGCGCTTAACTGCAGAAGCCAATATCTGGGGAGGGGAAGAAAAGTTCGTCACCAAACATAAGGAGCTAGCACAGGTCAGTCGTCTGCTTGTACCATACATGTAACGGGGGTCTGCCCCCCCCCCCCACCTAACTTAGGCCAGACCCCCGACTGCGGAGTCCCTTGAGACGATTTTTGCGATCCTTTTCCCCTTTTTTCTGGCAAGTAATTTTCTGAGCAGATTTTTGCGATTTTTTTTTACAATTTCAGACGCAAAAATTGTCAATATCGCCTGTAAAACAACACTTTTTAGCTGTATTTGAGCCCAAATTAGCGATTTCTAACGATTTTTAGCCTAAAAATTTCCATGAATTTTGCAAAAAAATCGGGTATGGTGCGTAGTTGCCAAAATTGATTTCAGTGGCGTAGAAACGCAGCCGGAGGCTTTGTAACAGCCCAGCCTCTAGTAAGGTTTGGTAGATTTGTGTCTCCTGGGCACCCCCGTTTAGATTTCAGTTAAGCAAACTCTGGACTACCATTCATGAGCAGGGGCCCTTGCTGGCCAAGGACCACACAATACTACTAAGAAAAGAAGTAACCGATTTCTAGCTTCCCCACCCGCCTCAGTTAGCTTTAAGCGACCAGAGCGGGTTGGTGTGTGAGTCGGACGGGTGTGGCATCTCTGACAATCTCTGGCTCAACCTCACCGACGGCTCGATTTTCTGCGGTAGAACCGTCTACCTGTCGGCCGGCAATATTTTGGGAGGAAACGAACACGCCAAACAGCACTACTCTCGGTATTATTATTATTTTTTCTGTATAATAATATTACTATTATTATTTTTTATTCACTGAATAGCTGGTGCATTTGTTGCAGCACAGGCTACCCGCTGGTTGTGAAGCTGGGAACTATCACGCCACACGACGCTGATGTCTTTTCTTATGATGAAGATAGCGCGGTGAGCGCGTTTATATTATTATTTTATTCACTAAATACCAACAATAACTAAACACTCATGTATACTGGTCTGAATTGGGAGGAGGTCCCTTTTTTTCTAATTCTTTGTTTAGAGCTGAGGCTTAGACTTAGCTTCCTGGTTAGGTTCAGGTTCTGGCTTAGGGTTTTTTATTTTGAAGAAAGAACTAAATTAAAGGTGATCGATCCGAACTTGGCGGCGCATCTGGCACATTTCGGAATCGACATGAAAGCCATGGAGAAAACTGCCAAAACAACCGAAGAATTGCAGGTGGAACTGAATCAGAAGTGAGCCTCTTTCTCTTACTCCTTACTTCTCTAGAATTCCAATAAGTTTTGTACCCCATTCATTACCCAATCAATCCACACTTATTATTGGGACCATAAGAACTCTTCCAAGATTCAATCCTTGATTAGCTTTATGAACGCCTTTTTGTGTTAATCAGTTACAAGCTAGCAGAGTTTATGCGATAATTTCTTTCGGTGGCCAGTTTTCTAAGTAACAAACCAATAATTGCCTTTCTCTTATCTAAAATAACAAATCAATTTTTGCCAGTTTTAAATCACACAGAATGTATCGTATCTATCAACCGCCACTGAGCAACTGTTGGACTGTTGAGTTTTGTGTTATTCTTCACAGTGTAGTTCTTGGGCGACTGTCGCAATAAAGTAATCATTACTCCATTCTATTCGAGCTACCACCTGCTTGCAGCAATTATTAGGTTAATGAAACCGTTTCAGATACGAGTGGTCGGCGATTCAAGAGGAAGGCGCCAAGTTGCAACCGATCTACGGCCCCGGTTACACCGGACTGGTCAATCTAGGCAGTTCCTGTTACATTAATTCGGTACTGCATTTATCCGTTCCTATAACAGTCTGGCACTCATGCTACTGGCACCATTTATACGGTACCGGTACCTTAGCTACTGGCACTACATGGTATCGGCACCATATATGGAACCCCACGTTCCGGGGACTGTGGTGGTACCATTGGTATACCACCATGGCCATGGGTGCCGGCCGGTACCATATGGTACGAAATCTGACCGGAGTGGTACCGTATAATGTTACCGGTACAGGTGCCAATGCCAAGGTAGGGGTACCATTATGGTACCACCACAGCATACATGTAACAGGTCATCCGGCGAAGGGGCAGGTTATCTGAGCCCAAACTGTAGGGAGCGGGGTTGGGCACTAAGAAACGCTCAAAATTCGCAAAATATAGTTACGGTAAGGTGATTACGCACCATACCCGAAATTTTTGCAAAATTCATGGAAAATTTTTTCGTCATGCCACTAAAAATCGTAAAAAATCGCCAATTTCGGCTTCGGCTCAAATACAGCTAAAAAGTGCAGTTTTACATGCGATTTTGGCAATTTTTGTGTCTGAAGTTGTAAAGAATGGCAAAACTGTGCTCAAAAATTACTTGCCAGAAAAATCGGAGATTGGGGTCGGAAAAATCGTCTCGGGGTCGGGGTCCCCATCCTGCGGCGTCTGGCCTAAGTTGGTTGGGCGGCAGACATCCGTTAACAGGTATGCACCACAGGCCCCGATCGTGGGGTACCATAGGGCAGATATGGGCTAGCATTTCGGCTGAGGGGGGTAGAATTTTCAATTCCTGAAGGGGGCTGAGGGGGGTAGGAGCTGCTGAGGGGGTGGTAAGCGAAAAAGGCCGATTTTTTTCCCTAAAATCAAGGTTTTTTGACTTATTTTTCATTAAAATAGGTTAAAATAAGCTATTCTGAGCTCATTTACACCTAATCCAGGCATATTTTTATCATAATTCTCTGTACAAAATTCTTCCACAAAATTCCTGAGGGGTAGCGGCCGGCTGAGGGGGGTAGGTCAGAGCCTGAGGGGGCCAACCGCCTCAGCCCCCCTTTGCCCATGTCTGCCATAAGGTGCGAGTACCATGAACGGCGTTAAGTGCTTGATTGTTTAAGTATTAAGTAGTACTAAAGAAGAACAAGTTCTAATAACAGGTGGTGCAAACGCTCTGTCTGATAGACGAATTCGGCTGCAAATTCGGCCCGGAGGCTCTGAACAGGTTGGCCACGCAGTTCCCGAGCGATCGCGACAACGCCCGACTGAATCTGGCCGCTCAGACCACTAAATTAGTGGCAGCTCTGCTCTCTGGAAATTATTCACAGGTTGCTAACACTCCCTACTTTATGTTTGGTAAGGGAGGACTGGTAGAAAGTAGCGTTGTATGCAAATTTCAGCCGCCCACCGAGTCTCAAGAAGAGGTCAGTCCGCTGAACTGTGTTCGGCCGCTACAGTTCCGCTCCCTGATTGGTCAGGGTCATCCGGAGTTTAGCTCGGCTAGACAGCAGGACGCTGAGGAGTTTCTACGGTAATACAGACACGTCATATGTGGTGGTACCGGCATACATGTAACAGGTCATCCGCCGAAGGGGGAGGGGGGTTGGGTTCTGGCGCCGGCCGGGGGGGAGGTCTGAGCCAAAATTTTGGGAGGGGGTTGGGCACTAAAAACTATCAAAAATAGAAAAAATCGCACTTTTTTGGCTAAAAATCGCTAATTTGGGCTGAAATACAGCTACGTAAAAAAGTGCTGTTTTACAGGCGATTTTGGCAATTTTTGTCTGAAATTGTAAAAAAAATGCAAAAGTTTGCTCAAAAATTTCTTGCCAGAAAAATCGGAAGGGGGTCGGCGAAATCGTCTCGGGGGGTCCCCATCCGGGGGGTCTGGCCTAAGTCGGGTGGGGGCAGACACCGAAACCCCCTGTTACATGTGTGGGTACCGGTACTTGTAGTTTGTGTCGCGCAGAAATTTGTTTGGTTTTCTACAAGACCGTAAACATGTTTTATGTTCGCCGAAAGGTATGATTTATAAAACGTTTACTGGCTAATAATCTGTTTTACAGGGTATGCCAAAAAAACAACCCAGCACATTTTTCGCTGTAGCAGCCTAAAATGTCAACCAATCTGAATGAATCTTTTTATAATATGAAAGACAAATAAATTCTTGACAGATTGCTGGAATTTTTATCAAGATGCTCGGCCTGGTTGCCGAGATATTTACCCTCAAAGTAAATACAGAAATTTTGGACATACGATCGAAACCAGCCCGAAATCTTTAGCGGTCGCAGCCGTGCATCTCAACCGATTTTAATGACTCCTCTTTTGAATGAAAGATTGATAAACTCTTGAAAGATTGGTGAACTTTTTATTAAGATACTCTGTTTAGTTCTTGAGATATTTGCATTCAAGTTAGCACAGATTTTGGCAATGAACAATGCCGATTCCTACAGCTGAAGGCTAATGAGACTTTACTGGTGAATTAAACCAAGTTTGCGTGTCATCAGCAAAGCCTCTTAGCTTTCAACAGTAGTAGAAATCTGTTATATTGTGAAGTGCGACCGAATCGCTCTTGTTCATTTGCCAAAATCTGTTTTGACTTTGAAAGCAAATATCTCCTCAATACAGTGGCGTATCCAGGATTTTGGAAAGGGGGGGTGTAAAATTTTGAAAGTGCCTGGTTGGGCCAAAAATTTAGCAAAATTAGGCTTCAAAGACGCGTTTAAAACGCATTCCGAGCTTAAAATTAACAGAAATTACAAGTTTTTGTAGTTTATAATGGCCTGTTTGGGCTTCTGCCCGACCAGGGCGAGAAAATTTTGAAAATTTGGCCTTCAAAAACGCATTTAGAAGGCATTCTGAGCACAAAATAGACAGTTTTAGTACATAATTCATCAGTTTCTTATATTTTTGACAGACTTTTTCTTCCTACCTCCACCGCAAATGGGGGGTGTACACACCCTACACCCCCCTGGATACGCCACTGCCTCAATATCTCCTCAAAATGTCTGAATCTAAATTTCAACAAACTTTCAAGAATTTATTTGTGTCGCGTCCTTGGCTCAGTGGTTAGGTCGCTGTCTTGTGTCACGGCGGCCCCGGCACCCGTGGAAGCGGTGTGTTTGTGGGTTCGAAACCTGTCGAGGCGATAGGAAGTAGTGGACACAAAGCCCAACCCAGGCCGTCGAAAGTCAGTAATGGCAAGTAGATAAATGGAAACAAACCTGAGGGGACTATCCAACTTGCGCACAACCGATTTGCGCACACGGATCGCGGGCACACCAACTTGCGCACAACCAATTAGCGCACAACCGTTTTGCGCACAACCAATTAGCGCACAACCGTTTTGCGCACAACCGATTAGCGCACAACCGATTAGCGCACAAAACAACCGATTTGCGCACAATTTTTTTACTTAAACACTTTTACTTTTTTGCAGCAAAATATAGTCATAGACACCAACAGTAATTTTACATAACAGTTACATTTATAACAGAGTGATTTATAATACATAAATTTTATAACTGATTGCGCTTTGGCTGTGCGAAGTAGTGCCCTATTCCTCTTAGAAACGCCATGCGCTCGATCAAACCCAATTGGTAACGCTCGGCTCTGTTTTCAACAACCCTTTGCACGCTTTAACACAACATCTCCACGTTTTGTTCTCCTTAAACTAGGTACATTTATTTAAACTAAGGTCAAATATAACTAATAGGTTTACCTGGAGGACTGATTCTCGGAATAATCGGTACCGAAAGCCATTATAGGCAAGTGCCGGCTTGCCTTTGGTGGTGCTAAATACCTCAGCCATAAAACCCAATAAAACACTGCGCTGCATTGGCTATCAGAGAGAAAGAGAGAACAAATGTTAAACTGAACTACATGCATGCCAGTTTGGCTGACCGAACCAAATTTACATATAACGCTTAGACAAGCATGCCTGTACGATTAAGCCTGCAATACCATAGCCTTACAACGTATGTACACTACATTCAACACACAACAACACAACTATTACTTTGTGCGCAAATCGGTTGTTTTGTGCGCAATTCGGTTGTGCGCAATTTAGTTGTGCGCTAATCGGTTGTGCGCAAACCGGTTGTGCGCTATTCGGTTGTGCGCAAGTTGGTAGTTCCCAACCTGAGCTGTCTTGGACCCACCCACAGCAATAGGGGAGGGTTATTGTTAAGGAGGCTGCCGAACCTTCTGTCTCTTCCTGCTCTATAGCAGTTGGCTACTCCTAGTCCGAAAGGACAAATTCAAATTTGTCTTTCATTTGAAAAAGATCCATTGAAATGGATTGAGATTTGCGGGTGCAACAGTATCTGTTGGATTTTTAACACCCTGTATAATTAATCGCGAGCGATCGATACAAAGATGGTCTGTTTTACAGATATTTACTGGACCTAATCGAAAGAGGCACCGCTCCCGGCGACCTGAATCCAGTGGCAGCGCTTAGATTTAAGGTAATCACACTTGGGACTCGACTGTGCATACATGTAACAAAGGGTCTGCCACAAGAAAATTGCTAAAATTTGCCCGTAAAAACAGCGAGCTTTTGCTCTATTTCAGCTGAGATTGGTGTTTTTAAGCTGAAGTACGATTTTATGATCTGATCTTTGAGCGATTCTTGGTACGGCACCCTGTTGGGCCGGTGACCATCTGTTACATGTATGCTAAGAAAACCATTACTATAACAGTCAGGCACTTAACGCCGTTTATGGTACCGATACCTAGGGTAGTGGTACCATATGGTACATACCATGTGGTACCGGTACCATATAATGTAATACCTAGGGTAGTGGTACCGTATAATATATGGTGCCCCCACGTTCGGCGACTGTGGTGCTACCATGTACCCCTACCCATGGCCATGGATGCCGGTACCATGGTACGAAATCTGAACAGAGTGGTACATAAATATGGTACCGGTGCCAGTAACAACGCGAAGGTAGGGGTACCGGTACCATGGTACCGGCACCTTATATGGTGTCGGTACCATAAACGGCGTTAAGTGCCTGACTGTATTAGATGGAGCAACGTCTGCACGACCTGGCCAGTGCCAAGGTGCAGTACGAGCCGATCGAAGAGCTGATTCTGTCGGTTCCGATTCCGTTGGACGCGGCCAGAAACAAATTCCAAGTGGACGCGTTCGAAGCGCTGAGAGAGGAGAGAGAACAGCAGAAACTGCCTATCAGACCTGAGGAGGTGTGCTTAGAGAAGGCCCTCTCTCTATCTTCAACTCCTAATTGTTGGTTTCGTTCAGATCGTGCGTCCTAAAATAGCCTTTAGAGCCTGTCTGGAAGCGTTCAGTCACGAGGAGACCATAGAAGGTAATCGATCAATTCTTTTTTAACATTATTGCTCGGTTGGTTGCGGTGGAATAATGCTGATTGCAGGCTTTACAAGTCCAGTCACGGGTCAGCAGGCAGGAGCTACAAAACGCTTTCGTTTGCTCAACTTTCCTGACTTTTTATTCGTTCAGTGCAAGGTAACACAGCCAGTAACTTAAGAGTCAGTCTCTGGGCCAATCGAGTTTCAGTATTCAGACCCAAAAATGAAACTTTGGCGTGGAGGGCTCAAAGTTGGAGGACTAATACGTATGGATAGGTTATATAACCACCGCAAAGGATATCCCGATTCGACGCTCCACGCTCGAGATACGGCCTTCTGAAAATCGGTCCGCTTAACTATGGGACCAAAATTTCAATATCGAATTTCTAGCGCACTAATCAGTGTTGGGACTTAAAAATTGGGGGTTTAGGGTAACTTTTAGAGTACTTTCAGAATCAACGGTCGAATTCCATTTTCAATGAAAAAAATTTTTATCGACCCCCTTTGGAGCCCCCTAGCTCGTCTGGAACCCCCCCTACACCGTTTTTTTATTTCAGAATATTGTAGCGCTATCAATTCCCTACAGTTTGGTATAAGCCACATTTTCTGACCCGTGGAAGAAAGTGGTGAAATATGGCTTCAAATTTGAATAATCGTCAAATTTTTAGTTTTGGTTTTGGTTTTAGTAACTAACAATATTGAGGATTTTTCAAATTTGAAGCCATATTTCACCACTTTCTTCCACGGGTCAGCCAATGTGGCTTATACCAAACTGTAGGGAATTGATAGCGCTACAATATTCTGAAATAAAAAAACGGTGTAGGGGGGTTCCAGACGAGCTAGGGGGCTCCAAAGGGGGTCGAAAAAATTTTTTTTCATTGAAAATGGAATTCGACCGTTGATTCTGAAAGCACTCTAAAAGTTACCCTAAACCCCCAATTTTTAAGTCCCAACACTGATTAGTGCGCTAGAAACTCCAGCAGGAAATTTTGGTGCGGTACCAAAGCTAAAAATTTGAGGATTTTTCAGCTTTGAAGCCATATTTCACCACTTTCTTCCACGGGTCAGCCAATGTGGCTTATACCAAACTGTAGGGAATTGTAAGCGCTACAATATTCTGAAATAAAAAAAACGGTGTAGGGGGTTCCAGACGAGCTAGGGGGCTCCAAAGGGGGTCGAAAAAAATTTTTTTCGTTGAAAATGGAATTCGACCGTTGATTCTGAAAGCACTCTAAAAGTTACCCTAAACCCCCAATTTTTAAGTCCCAACACTGATTAGTGCGCTAGAAACTCCAGCAGGAAATTTTGGTGCGGTACCAAAACTAAAAATTTGAGGATTTTTCAGCTTTGAAGCCATATTTCACCACTTTCTTCCACGTGTCAGCCAATGTGGCTTATACCAAACTGTAGGGAATTGTAAGCGCTACAATATTCTGAAATAAAAAAAACGGTGTAGGGGGGGTTCCAGACGAGCTAGGGGGCTCCAAAGGGGGTCGAAAAAAATTTTTTTCATTGAAAATGGAATTCGACCGTTGATTCTGAAAGCACTCTAAAAGTTACCCTAAACCCCCAATTTTTAAGTCCCAACACTGATTAGTGCGCTAGAAATTCGATTTTGAATTTTTGGCCCCATAGTTAAGCGGACCGATTTTCAGAAGGCCGTATCTCGAGCGTGGAGCGTCGAATCGGGATATCCTTTGCGGTGGTTATATAACCTATCCATCCGTATTATACGTCCAACTTTGAGCCCTCCACGCCAAAGTTTCATTTTTGGGGTCTGAATATGGCAAAGGACCAAGACTCGATCGGTTCAGAGACTGACTCTTAAGCTACCAGTACCATATAAAGTACCGGTACCTCATGGTACCCCTACCTTCGGGCTATGTGGTTGAACCAAAAAAGTGGGCTTGGTTTGTAGTCAAAATCCGCAAATTTGGGTGTGGGCCTTATACAGGGGCTTGTGGTGGGTCCGGGCATGTATACTACGGTACCCAATCCCGACGGGACCATCATATTCATATTCATCATAGTGGGCTGATTTTCCAAAAATGTCGAAAACAACTAAAAAATTGACGATTTTCTCTGAAACAACACCAAAATTTTTGAGGTAGGGCATACATGGGCCGGAAAAATCCGGAGGGGGTATGGTATGGAGACCTCGGGGGGTCCCGAAAAAAGGCCAAAAAACGCCTATTTTGCCTTAAATAAGCGAAAATTTTCTCCCTCCGGGAGGGGGGTGGGCCAGGAGGGCACGGCCGGGCAAGGGGAGGGGGGCACGGCCGGCCGAGGGGGTGGTATTGGCCGGCGAGGGGTATTCCCCCCATACCCGCCGGCCCTTGTATGAGGTAGGGGTATGGACAGCCTGAGGGAGAGACCGTGGTCAGCGAGGGGAGGAATAGGCACCCCCAGACCCATGAATGAGATCCAGTCAAGCCCAAAATTTCCGGATTTTGACTACCCCAAACCCAATTTTTCCGGTTTAACCACCAAGTCCGAACCTAGGAGTACCATAAGAAACCGGTGCCTTAGAACCCCCATTTAGGGGTACCATATCATATAAGGTGCCGGTACCATATGCTACCCCTACCTTACCTAGGCACTGGTACAATACATGGTACCGGTAGCTTATATGGCGTGGAGTGAGTGACTGTAAAAGGTTGATTGGGAAGGGTTAAGAAAAGTTGTTCAGAAGTTCACGGCGCAGCCGCCGGACTGGACGCCGAAGAAGTTGGACGTGGACCTGGAGATAGAGGACGAGATGGACCTCAGCTTTCTCAGAGCCGCCGGTCCACAGCCCGGAGAGGACTTGATGGATCAGCAGCTCGTCAACAGAATGCACGCCCCTCAGCTAGACCAGACCGTCGTCACACAACTCACTGAGATGGGTCGGTTTAATTGGAAACTTTACTTTACTTGCTTGACCCCATTTAAACTACCCGTACCCAAGGTATCGCTTCGACCCAATCTAGGGTGGTACCGTTATAAGGCACATCATGCAACAGAGGCAACTCTCCCAGAGACGATTTTTTCGCCAAACGCCCAGCTCCGATTTTCTGACAAGCAACTTTTGTGCAAATTTTTGCAATTTTTTACAATCTCAGACACAAAAATGACTAAAATAGCCTGTAAAGCACTACTTTTTAGCTGTATTTGAACCCAAATTAGTGATTTTCAGCCGATAAATTGCGATTTTTGAGCGTTTTTTTAGTGCCCACCCCTTCCTAGAATTTGGGCTCAGACCCCGGCCCCCAACCCCCTCCCGCTTCGGCCGGCGGATGACCCGTTACATGTACAGAACTATTAGTACCTGTTCATTAATGAAACAGGATTTTTTACCCAGCTGAGCAAAAGAATTGGTTTATTTGGTATTTGCTAATGTTGTTAGCATACATGTAACACGGGGGTCTGGCTGGGGGGTCTGCCCCCCACCCGACTTAGGCCAGACCCCCCAGATGCCCCCCCCCCCGAGACGATTTCACCGACCCCCCCCCCTCCGATTTTTCTGGCAAGTAAATTTTCGAGCAATTTTTTGCAATTTTTTACAATTTCACACAAAAATTGCCAAAATCGCCTGCAAAACAGCACTTTTTAGCTGTATTTCAGCCCAAATTAGCGTTTTTTGGCAATTTTTGCAATTGCAATTTTTTCGATTTTTGAGCGTTTTTTAGTGCCCACCCCCCTCCCCCAAAATTTTGGCTCAGAGCCCCCCCAACCCCCCGTCCCCCTTAGGCGGATGACCTGTTACATGTATGGTTGTTAGCCCTCTAGTATTACTCAGTTATTTACGAAGACGTGTTGGTTCAGGATTTCCGGAGACAGCGTGTCGCAATGCTGTCTATCTGACCAAGAACTCCGGCGCGGAGGCAGCCATGGAGTGGGTGATGCAACATATGGCCGACCCCGACTTCGCCACTCCTCACCCGGACTTCAGCAAAGCCAACACTGCCGACAGACAGGGTAAAACAGTCAGACACTTAACCCAATTATGGTACCTGCCTGCACGTTCGGCTATGGTACCTCTACCTTGGCATTAGTTCCTGTACCGATAGCACACAGCATTGGTAGCACTCTGTTCAGATTTGGTTATATACCGTCACCATTTACGGTACCTAAACCCATGGCCATGCGTAGGGTAACCATATATGGCACCAACACAGTCCCCGAACGGTGTTGGCAACATAAATGGTGCCACTAGTCTAGGTACCGGTACCCATATACTGGCGCCAGTACCATAAACAGCGTTAAGTGCTAGACTGTAAATTGTGTAAGGTTTTGTTGTGAAAATTAGAGTAGAAAGAAAGGCTTTTGCTGTATGTTGTATCTGCGACTGTTTCAGAGGCGGAGGCGTCGGCAGAGCAGGTGAAACCGCTGACCGAGCTGGGCTTCACCGCTCACCAGGGCAGATTCGCGCTCAAACAGACCAGCGGTCAGTTGGAACAGGCGGCCGAATGGCTCTTCTTGAACGCAGACAACGTGCCTCCCGGTATTTTTTAACTTTAGTTCAATTGCAAAATGAGTGTGTGTTGTGCAATGCAGTAAATTATTTTTGGAAGAATGTTATGATTTAACCTTAAGTAAACTTAAATTATGTGTAAATCAGCTCGGAATAGCTTATTTATTTTACCGAAGCCAAAAAAGCTTGGTCAAATCGTACTATTTGGCTTGCCGTCAACTGGGCTACTTTGCACACTGGTTTCCTTTGTGGCTTACCAGACAATAAGTATTAGGCTGTAAATTATACTTCAAATGAAAGACAACGCAAAAAGCTACAAAAGCTGTCTAATGACCCCTGTTACAGTATGCACATTGGTGTACACAGGATTTTGCAGAGGGGGCGTAAAATAATTGCAATTTCCTGGTTGGCAAGCAAATTTTGCAAAATTAGCGTTTAAAAGGTATTCTGAGCGTAAAATTAACAAAAGGTAACAGTTTCAGTCGTTCGAAGAGGCTTCTGTCCAACCAGGGTGAGGAATTTTCGAAAAATTAGCCGTTAAAAATCGCATTTTAGGCATAAAAAAGACAGGTAAAGATCATAATATTCGTTTCTCTAATTTTTCATAGTTTTTCTACCTCCATCATAAAGGGAGGTGTACCCACCCTACACCACTGCCTGGGTACGCTACTGAGGTACCATACGGTACCACTACCCTACTAGGTACCGGTACCATGATGACTAGTGTTGTTAGGCTCTTTTTTTTTAAAAAAAAAAAGCTTTTTTTTGAAGGCCCATTTCGAAAATTTTTTATTTTATTCACAGTATGGAAATTTTGGGGGAAAATCGCTGAATTTAGCCTCAGATATACATTAGTAGTGCAGTTCTATCAATTTCTTGCCTATTCTAAGCCTAAAATAGGTTTTGAAGGGCAGCAGCCACTCTGTGAGCAATGCTGCAGGTAGAATGTCGACTCTCAGGCTGTAACACTACGTTTGAACCAAAGTATCAGCTTTTGTATTTAAAGTTGCTTCTGACAGTCAGAGAGACTAAGCCATAGACGAATCGGTTCCTTTTATGGCTTACCTCTCCGACTATGGCTATGATGTTCCATCGATGGCTATTGAACGCCTACTTAGCCATACATGGCTACTTAGTCCTCTATGGCTACTTAGCCCTCTATGGCTACTTAGCCTTCTATGGCTACCACTCTTCCACAGCATAGCCAACTATGGCTACATAGCCATCTATGGCTATGTAGCCATCTATGGCTACGTAGCCATAGATGGCTAAAGAGGCGGGGCCTCCTCGAGTTTAGCCATAGATGGCTACATAGCCATAGATGGC
>JASANB010005739.1:0-13205 GCA_030248155.1 Sabatieria punctata
CTCTTAAGAATCAACAATCGAATTCCATTTTTTAGGAAAAAATTATTTTGCCATTTTTTCCCTTTTTGACCCCCCTAGCTCCTCTGGAACCACCGTTTTATGTTAGCTCTAGACTCCAACTTACAGTAGGGATGGGCAAGCTACGTCCGGCTGCGCCATTTCGAAAAATACAAAAATACGGCCAAAATATGGTCCGAAAACGGTTTTCGCAACTTCAAGCGCAAATTCTTTTTATGTTCAGTTATTGATGGTAGGAAGTGATGTACTTATATGAAACATAATACGAGCTATCGAAAAAGATTCATTTTGAACCATAATTCTGCCGTTAAAGGGCATTTTTCTCTCAAAAACTGAATTCGTCGTTTTTCAACGTCCATTTTCTGTTGAAAGGAGAGTTTATTCAAATTGGTTTCAATCGGATTTGAAATCAGCGTAACATGTTACCTACATATACTGTATAGCACCGCCCTTTTTCTTAGCGCAGTTTGACGCGGTCGCCACCAAATTGGATTCTTTCTTAACTACTGAAAATCGGATTTTTCGTGGATTTTTTTCGTGTTCCTGATTGTTGTGAAAACACGACAAATTTGGCGAAAGGGTTTCAATCGGTTCTGGAGTACAGTAGACTTCAGGCTTTCGAATGATACAAGAATTGGCTCTCTGCTGTTTGTCGTTAACCCCACAAACGGTGTTGAAGTTTATGTAACTCTAAATTTTTCCCATTTCAGTATTTTATTTTGTGCAGCGCTTGCAATCATACATTGTCGCATTAATTTAGCTGTGTTACGGATATTCACGGCCTTCTAGTAGATTTTAAAAAATCAAGAGGGTTGCATCTTCGTAAATCGTGCCACAGAAAATCAGTCCCAGTTCAAACGTGCGACCAAATGCTAATTACTTCACTGCGCGGCTCACACAAAAACTGTTTTAAACACGAACTTCTCTAATTCTTCATGAAATCAAGTGCGGTTTTTTGCGTAATTTATCGCATCCGGTCAAGCTGTCGTCGTTTTAGCACAAACTTTTTCTTGTAGCGCGAGTTATTCAAATATATTGGCCATAATAAAAATGGTACCAAGTGTGCCATAGAAAAGTCATTCGCAGGTGGCTGTCATTAAATCGCATTTTTTCTAATCGAAATCGAATGCGGTTTTTTGCCTGAATTGTCATATGCGGTCATGCTATCGGCCCTTTTACGCCATATTTTCGTTAAAGTAGCGCGAATTATTAAAAATGGTCGCCCATACTACCGTACTTACAGCCCTCTACGCCAAACTTTTCAATTTTGGGTCTGAATAGGGCAAAGGGCCAAAACTCGGTCGAATCGGAGACTATACTCTTAATACTGCTAGTTACGACTCAATTACATTAATTGTTTCAATAGTAAATCACGAACGGCTTCAGTATAGTATAAGATCCTGTGCTTGCAACGATTAGATAATTGTTATGTCTACGTATAGTTTTAGTGACATATTTGCAACTGAAAATATTATATTATGACAAACAAAGATTCTAAAAAGGAATGAAATATTTTTGTGATATAGTTTATCTCTGCTGACGGGTTCAATCCACGTAAGAACCGCAATCTCTAGAGTAGAAGAAACAGAATTTTGAACGGAAAATAAAGTCGGCCTGCTGTTTGTGTGAGAAGCTGATGAACTTGGTGGCACTATAGTAGAACATTTTTCTGAAAAAATTTATGCCGACATTCAATGTACATGGTAAAATGTGATGAGGAGTACAACTTAGCTGACAAAATAAGATTTTGTAACTGAGTCATAACCGTAAAAGGCACTGCAATCATTAGAAACAAAAACCGCAACTTGTCATTTTTCACTTTTGCTTATATACCTTAGTCTGGACCAGGGGCGTGGACCAATCCAAATAAGCTAACCATCAAAAGACGCAGCGGACCGTGTCGATTCATTTGACAGCAGAACGGACTCAATGCGATCATTTTTGCGCAAGAAACAGACCAAAAACTGTCAAAAATTCAGCTCTCAAATCGTACAAAAAAGAAAAATCGAAAATGAACACCATATTGCCGATATGCTACAAGCGCATGTAATGCACCAAATGAAAGGTCTTGATGTGCTCTAAAAATCGTATTCAGCAGATATGCAAATTTGTTTTTCGTTAGCGAGAAAACCGATCTTCTTTCTGACATACTTTTTCCCGATAGTCGGGTAATGCTGATACTGGAGGTCCTACAGTGGATTGCTTGGATTGCCCAGCGCCCCGGTTGTGTTATTAGCATTCTGCGTTCAATTAGGAGTGTTTTCGTGCATGAACCAGCTAAATCTGTCAACCGCGAAGTGAACTATGGCCTGAAAACTACTCAGGAATAAGTGGCAAAAACGGCCAAATTCGACTGCTTCACTCTCAGACATCTAGTGTTGGCGCCGGAAGGCGTAGAACGATGGTGATGCATGGAAACTGTAGATCTCGTCACGCTCGCTGCGTCGTCACGGTTGGCGCATTGACCTAAGATCAAAATTGCAAAAATGGCAACGTTTCCCGTTTAGGTATAAAATCGAATAATAGAGCCGAGTCGCTAAAATTTGAATTTCGCGCGCAAACAATGTTCCATGGCGGCGTTGTGTAGCTCATTTGAAAGCCAACGCAAAGACCTATCAAACGGTGGGTAACACGCCTGGATTGGTTAAGGCACACCATCGGTACGTGCGCTGAGCTTGATGGCGCCCATCATATTTTGAGATTTGTTCCGGTCGGACCCCCCCTGGTCTGGACCCTCTGAGTTTGGGTTCACTCCCTTCCAGACCTGAACCTGAGCTACTGTTATTTGGGATTTTATTTTCAGGATCCGATCCGGTATGGGTAGGTATCCGAAAAAAATTTGAAAGCGGGCCAGCGTGCCAAAGCCCGCAAAAATGTATTACTGACAGTATATTCGTAACAAATAGTATGTTTATATTTGGCATATTTCAACCTGAGAGCGAATAGGAACACTTTTAAACACCAAGGCAAAATTATGAAACGCACATTTCGAGGAGTGTAAGAGATTTGGTACGGTAATTTTACCATTTGGCTGCCCTGCTCACCACAGTACCTTTTCATAGTGGTCCGGTTTGCAAGATGCAACTACGTATGCTGTTATTCACCGCCGACCTTGTGCTTGACTTGTCAGTCCTGATACAGTATATTTTCGTAGGCGGCTAGCAAGTGTTAATTACGATACGAATGCGCGCTAACGAAGCTTAGAGACCAGCTGAAAAACAGAACGCTTGCTCTGAGCTCTCATAGCAACCACCTGTGCGAGGTCGCATACAGTGAGCAATTATCTTTGTGCTCACTGCCATATTTGATTAGATAAATTGAATTTCTGCAAACATAGCGCTGCCGTCGCAATTAATTAAAACAGCAGTTCTAATGAACTGATTTATTTGAAAATAAACAAGTCACAGTTTCAAACTAAGGGGTCGCTTCTGCCAGAAAGAAGCACGTGTCTTTCCGCCTGGTAGTTGTCGGCCAAAATGTGCCACAAAGAAGAGCCGAGCCAACATATAGCCGACGGATCGCGATCCGTTGGCAAAAAGAGAGTTAGTTTTATTCAGTCAAACCGCTCTGTCCACTACTACACCTGTATGTGCCATGTTTGACTGAACAAAATACGGCAAATTTTTCGTAAAGAGACGATCAGGTCGGGCCGATTATCCTGACGCATGCCAGGTTTGTAAGATCCGACTCGGATCTTAACCGGATATGCTGAGACAATTGATGGAACGTCTTATTAAGACTAGAACCTGTATCGGTCGGCCCAAATGGGCGACGTTGCGACACTTGCGTCACAGAAAAACAACACAGATTAGGGACAGGCGGCTGGCCGGGCAGTCAAGCCCCAATAATCAAACTTTCACCTCTGACACTTTCGGCCGTTGTCAGATTGCGACCAATTTCTCAGCAAAATGGCACTCTCCAAATACTGCTACTACGTTTGGTTCTTATTATTGGCTTTGTTTGCGTTGGTAGCTAATTCCAAAGAGTTGATTGTTCTGTCAGCGCCGTCGATCCTGGACGCGCAGTACCACGACATTTTCTACGATTTAATCAACTTTCAAATAAGACTGGCCAAATCGATACTGGGCAAGGATGACGTGGTGGTGTTGGCCGACAAAAGCACCGTTCCCTACCTGACTGGCAGGTCGCATAAGGTCAGAGAACGATTGTCCAGATCGCTTCTGCTGGAGGCTAAACTTTATGACCTCAGATTGCGACCATTCGCTCCTTTTTTCATGAAAGATGAAGCCGTCAAATTTGAATGCAGGTAGTAAGGCTTAGTATAGTAAAACAAAAATTACAAATAAAATACTAATTGGTAGTATGTAAAATAATAGTAAAAAGTAAAATTAAGAGCCAATAGTAAAATAAATTACCAAAGGGTGTTAATAGTAAAATGGAAATCTTACTACTATTCTACTAGTTTTTGGTGAATTCCAGCCAAAATCTTGATCAATTTTGCACAAAAAGATGTGTAGGTCCCTTTTGTCAGTCAAATTTCACACATTTTTTGTCTATAAAGTTTTAGAGAACTTCGTATCATGATCAAATTTAGCAACTATTTGGACTAAGGTCAATTATTTACAAAATCTTACAAAATGATTCAAAATTCCACATTATGACTTGTAAGATCGTAGTAAAATAGTTGCAAAATTAGTAAAATTAATAGTAAAATCGGAGCTCCTTAGTAGTAAAACAAAAGTAAATATCAAATTGTTGGGCTGAATGAATTCCTAGTAAATTTAGTAAGTACCGGGTTTTTCGGTAAAAACGCCCATGGGCGTTTATTTAGTTTTGGCACTTTTCACAGATTCAGTTCTAATTTAAGAGTCAGTCTCTGGACCAATCGAGTTTTAGTATTCAGACCCAAAATTGAAACTTTGGCCTAGAGAGCTGTAAGTTGGTACACTAATACATATCGATAGGTTATGTAACCACCGCAAAGGATTTCCCGATTCGACGCTCCACGCTCGAGATACGGCCGTCTGAAAATCGGCTCGCTTAACTATGGGACAAAAATTTCGAACTTGAATTTCTTTCCTGCTAAAACCAGTTGGGACCTAGAATTTGGAGATTTTACGTAACTTTTAGAGTACTTTAAGAATTTTTGGTCGGTTTTCGATTTTGACGAAAAAAAATTTTTTTCGACCCCCTTCCCGCCCCCTAGCTCGTCTGGAACCCCCCCTATATGGGTTTTTTTATTTCAGATTATTGTAGCGCCATTTGTTGGCTACAGATCGGTGCCAAGCACGATAGCCCACGGCCCGGGGTTTTGGAGTAAATTGACTTCAAATGGCTGAAAATCGCATTTTTTTCCAGTTTTACTGTGGAACAAAATTTCGAACTTGAATTTCTTTCCTTCTAATAACAGTTGGGACCTAGAATTTGGAGATTTTACGTAACTTTTAGAGTACTTTAAGAATTTTGGGTCGGTTTTCGATTTTGAGGAAAAAAATTTTTTTCGACCCCCTTCCCGCCCCCCTAGCTCGTCTGGAACCCCCCATATGTGGGTTTTTTTATTTCAGATTATTGTAGCGCCATTTGTTAGCTACAGATTGGTGCCAAGCACGATAGCCCGCGACCCGGGGTTTTGGAGTAAATTGACTTCAAATGGCTGAAAATCAGATTTTTTCCAGTTTTACTATGGGACAAAATTTGCGATTTTCAGCCATTTGAAGTCAATTTACTCCAAAACCCCGGGCCGTGGGCTATCGTGCTTGGCACAAATCTGTAGCTAACAAATGGCGCTACAATAATCTGAAATAAAATTACCCACATAGGGGGGGGGGGCTCCAGACGAGCTAGGGGGGAAGGGGGTCGAAAAAATATTTTTTCGTCATAATCGAAAACCGACCAAAAATTCTTAAAGTACTCTAAAAGTTACGTAAAATCCCCAAATTCTAGGTCCCAACTGTTTTAGCAGGAAAGAAATTCAAGTTCGAAATTTTGACCAATAGTAAAACTGGAAAAAAAATGCGATTTTCAGCCATTTGGAGTCAATTTACTCCAAAACCCCGGGCCGTGGGCTATCATGCTTGGCACCAATCTGTAGCTAACAAATGGCGCTACAGTAATCTGGAATAAAAAAAACCACATACGGGGGTTCCAGACGAGCTAGGGGGGCGGGAAGGGGGTCGAAAAAATTTTTTTCGTCAAAATCGAAAACCGACCAAAAATTCTTAAAGTACTCTTAAAATTACGTAAAATCCCCAAATTCTAGGTCGCAACTGTTTTTAGCAGGAAAGAAATTCAAGTTCGAAATTTTGTCCCATAGTAAAACTGGAAAAAAAAATGCGATTTCAGCCATTTGAAGTCAATTTACTCCAAAACCCCGGGTCGCGGGCTATCGTGCTTGGCACCGATCTGTAGCCAACAAATGGCGCTACAATAATCTGTAATAAAAAAACCCATATAGGGGGGGGGGGTTCCAGACGAGCTAGGGGGGCGGGAAGAGGGTCGAAAAAAAATTTTTTCGTCAAAATCGAAAACCGGCCAAAAATTCTTAAAGTACTCTAAAAGTTACGTAAAATCCCCAAATTCTAGGTCCCAACTGTTTTTAGCAGGAAAGAAATTCAAGTTCGAAATTTTTGTCCCATAGTTAAGCGAGCCGATTTTCAGACGGCTGTATTTCGAGCGTGGAGCGTCGAATCGGGAAATCCTTTGCGGTGGTTACATAACCCATCGATATGTATTAGTGTACCAACTTACAGCTCTCTAGGCCAAAGTTTCAATTTTGGGTCTGAATAAGGCAAAGGGCCAAAACTCGATCAGTTCAGAGACTGACTCTTAAATAAACGCCCAGGAGCGGCTATTTGGAAAGTACTGTACATGAGCGTTTATTTGGAAATGACAGCTGCTTTCTGGCCGACAGCTGCCTGTCTCTGATTTGAATTTTTTGGACTGATTTTTCAACAAAACCTAACAACAGAGTGCTTCGTTAGTGGAACACGTGCTTTTTACCCCGATTTTTTGCGTTTTAGCCAAGTTTTCATCCTATTTTTTATCTTTTCCAGAACAAAATATTTTATCTGAATAATCATCCATGGGCGCATATTTGGAAAGGCTTTCCAAATAGACGCACAGGGGGCCACTATTTGGGGGGCGTTTATACGGAAAAACCCGGTAGTAAAACAAGACCCATTAGTAAAATAACAGTATGTAAACCTCGTTTCGTACGTATTGTTTGTTGTGTCTTGTGCTTTGTAAATCTCTCTGTTTGTTTGATTTCTCTCAGTTGCAATCAGCGATAATCAGGGAGGATTTTTAGGCTAATCAGAAAATGGCTAGTATGTTTAACGATTAGATGCATAATCTCATAACTCTGTGAAGAAGCACCTCTGAAAGTATTGTACGTACAGTACAATATGAACAGGGCCCATCAAAAAACAACTCAGCCGATTTTTTACTGAAACAACCGTAGATCTCACGCAATTTGAATGAATACCTTTTTGAATGAAAGATAGACAAATTCTTGAAAGAATGGTGAAATTTTTATCATGATACTCTGGTTAGTTTCTGGCATATTTGCCCTCAAAATTGGAACAGAGCTCTTGGCAATTTACAAGAGCGATTTTATTATTCCATTGCACTTCGTAAATAAAACAGATTCCTACTTCTGATGCTGAGGACTCACGACGAGGCTTTATACTAAGGACACATTCGGTTACTTTACCAGTAAAGTCTCGTTAGTCCGCAGCAGTAGGAATCTGTCTTATTACGAAGTGCAACGGGAAAACTAAAATCGCTTTTGTTCATTGCGAAAATCTCCGTTTCGACTTTGAGGGCAAATATCTCAGGAACCAAGCAGAATAGCCTAATAAAAATTGTAACAATCCTTCAAGAATTTATCTATCTTTCATTCAAAAACGAGTTTAATTAAATAATACGTTCAGATTACAGTTGATTTGATACCGTAAAAATCTGCTGGGTTGTCTTTTTTTACGGACCCTGTCTTCCACAGATGTATATAGACATCTACTACAGTATAAGTGGTGCATTTTAGTTTGCGAGGTCAGGACCCGTTGGCGAATCGCGAGAGCGACCAGGCAATGAAGCACTTTCTGCAGCAGTCTGGAATCAAAGTTGAAAACGTCGAAAATCGTTTAGCACTGTGCGGCGGTGATGTGGTCCACAACGACCACGACATCGCCTTCATTGACGAATTAGCTCTGCTCAACAACGGACGCACCTTTCCCGCCGGAACAGTTACATGGCGACTGTTGAAGCTGTTTAAACAGGTTTCACAGTTTTCATCTTTAAGCCCAACTTCGTTCAAACACGTATTTGTAGCAGGACGTTCGACTAATAAATGAACCTGATATTTTAGCTCTTTTCCACATTATAGAAACCTTCCCCACAGTGTTTTTGGAAAATCGAAAATCTTCAAAATTGTCATTTCAACAGTTTTGCGAAAAAACTAACATTTTGTCATGTATGTTTTTGAAATTCTCTAATTTTAGAGCCCTTTGGGCTATAATGGTGCCCAGTCAGTGTGCCCAATGACAACGCTAATTTGTGCAAGTTTCAGACCTCTTTGAGTTGCCGGAAAATTAGAATTTCCGTGGACCACCCTGATTCTTACTTGGGTCCTAAATAATTTTTGGAGCAATAGTTTTGCAAATTTTTAGAATTTTAGACAGCTCAAATTGTCTGTTACTAAACAACAGCTTTTTAGCAGGTATTTGAGCCCATTATTATTATTTTAAAGGTACATCTACATTTTAGGTGGTGCCGGTAGCGATGCCTCAGGAGCCAACGGCTAACCAATTCAAGCAAATAGACGATATGGTGTCATTTATTGACAGAAATGTAATAGTTCTTGGTCAGATGCTCGACGAATCAACTACATTCATGCGTAAGAAACTCAACGATACATTCGGCGACAAACTAGGCATAATCGACGTTTTTCTCAACCAGACAGAATCTTCTTGCGGAATGTACAACGCACTACTGACTACAGAGAGGTTTGTTGCTTCTTTTGCTGTCGGTCTGTTGCGTACTTTATTAAAACCATTTCAGATTCATCTATATGCCAGTGTTCGGAAGTGACGTGGACAGTTGGAAAATGGGTTATTCAACCTTGCAGGACCACAAAATGTTGCAGCTTGTTCAGATGAACAGTCACAAGCGTGTGGTGCCCGTCAAAATGCCTCGCAGCATTTGTATAAGCGGACTAAACCTCAAGTCAATGTCGTGGAAAGTGAAGGGTGCTATGGCGGACAGACTGAAACGGCTGGCCAAATTGCAGGCCACAAAGCGGCTCTTAAAACGTCTACGACTGCTCTCTTGAATAATAGTCATCAATTTTGTTGATTCGATGTATTTATTGCCTGAAGTATTAGTAAAAGACTACAACCACCCAAAATAAAACCATGACAAGGTTAAAAGATATAAGATAACCTTTTGTAACTCACCTGCCACTTTAGTGGCTTGCTGATACTGTTGCGGTGGATCAGGAACGGAAGCCTTGATTTGGGAAGGTTCCCTTTATTCGGGAATAACAACAATATAACAATTGGGATTGGGGCTGCACAAACACAGCAATTGGGATTGACAGAGGAGAGCTTGGTAACAGAGGGTACAGAGAATTGACACAGGCTCACTTGTAGAAACAGAGGATAGTTGGCAGAAACAGAGGATAGACAATGGCCGAGCCGGGCCCTTATATAGCTCAATAGAATATTCTAGAAAGTTCTAGAAGAGTGACGTAACATTATCGTAGGCGCTTATATACAATACATGGAAAGTTCTGGAAGGTCACGCCCACCTGCCAATAGGAGGCGAGGCAAAGAAAGTTCTAGAAAGAATTGAGGCGCGCCTCTACTTTGTAGTAAAGTGACGCCACATGACGTCATGGCGGCCTCGCTAGCTCTAATACATGGCGCCTATATACTATTTGTACATGAATGCTCAACAATAGCGTTACCTAGCCTTGTACAATAATTAATACTACTCCCCTCCTCTCTTATAAGCTCGTGTCTTTCACGACACTCCCCAGCGAAGAGCTTGTACCTTGTCCTCTTGCTTCTTGATCTCTTCGGGAGTAGACAAGGCCTCTTGTCATTGTTCTTGGTTGAAGATTTGATGGGAGTGATGCTTGGAGGAGGTGGATTCTTCTTCCTTGGTTCCTTGTAGTTCCTCTTCACCTTCTTTGTGACTGTTCCTTTGCTGATCTGACAGTCTTGAATTGGAACAGCTTGATTGAAGTCTTTGATGGCCATTTGAACATCACGTCCTTGAATTGATCCTTTGACGCCATTCGACTTGGCTTTCTTGAGGCCATCCAGTTTGGGCATGGAGTGGACTTGAGCATCCTTGTTTGCAAAAGCGAAATCTTCTTTCTTCTCATCATGAAGCGGCTTGAGATTGAGGCACAGCAGATTGGGCTCTGCTGGCTGCTTGGAGTCTTGCTTGACTCTTCCAGTGGTGAGCCATCCGAATTTGGAGTTGACCAGGTACAGTCCTTGGTCCAGTTGAATCTTCTTTGGCAGGATGAGGTCACCATAATAGTCATTGCCGATGAGAAGTTTGAGTTGGGTTGACTCCGATTCTTGTGGAAGTTCGTCAGCCAAAGAATACTTGTTGAGGACCAGCTTGTAGCGCTGTAGATCCATTGGTTTGCGCTCCATGAGGCCAGCAATATCGGGCACAACATGAGCTTTGAAGGTGAAGAAGCTGCCATCTTTGAGCTTGAGCTTGAGGGTGGTCACCTGAGCATCGATGACCTTGGGAGTTGAGGAACCAAAGGTTAGAATGGCAATCTTCTCCTTTCTTCCCATCTTCAACTGGAGCTTCTTGGCCAGATCCGATGAGATGTAGCTGCGATGGCTTCCACTATCCATCAGAAGTCGAACTTTGATGCTTTGAGTTGGCTTTTGCGGATTCAGGATGACAGTCGTTGCAGTTGGCATGAGAACTCGTTCTCCAAAGGCCAATAGGCTTCCTTCTTCCGCTTGAATATCTTGGGCTGTCTCCTGAACCAGTTGAGCAGGCTCCTTTTGAAAGTTGAAGTTTCCTTGTTGAAATCTTTGAGTGAGGGGACCTCTTGGGAATTTGTCTGGACACAGGCTTGAATGATGCACCATCGCTTTCTTGCAGTGAAAGCATTTCTTGGTGCTTGAACAGTCTTTGCTGAGGTGATCCCTCTTGAAGCAGATGAAGCAGGAGCCCTTGATCCTCTGTTTTCTCGCCTCCACAGTGTTGAAATTGGGGCATTCATCATTCCAATGAAGGCCATTGCAGAAAATGCAGTTCCTCGTTGGTTTCTGGGCTGGTCCAGCAAAGAGGGCTTCAGTTGTATAATGTTGGATTGGCTCAGGCAGATTCTTCTTGATAGGAGTTGAGTGAGCTGACATCTGCTTGACTGATTCCTGCATCAGTATCAGCCACTTCAGCTTGTCCCTCAGCGATGCTGTAGTCCATCTTTCTTCTGGGCTCTTCCGTTTCTCCAGCTCCAGCAGGGTTTCTTCTGGTAACTTGGACTGGATTGTCTTTATGAGTAATGAGCTCTCCACATTTTCTCCCAGCGCTTCCAGTGATCGCAAGACCTTTTCTATTTTGTCATAGGTGATTCGAAGTTTCACAGGGTCGTTGGGGGAAGGTGACAAGTCCGCTAGAGCTGTGTAGTGAGCAGACACAACTTGCTGGTCATTGCCGAATCTCTCTTGGAGCAACTTGACAGCAACAGCATAGTTCTCGTTGGTGACTTGTAGACCATCCAGAGCATACTTGGCCTTGCCTTCCAAGTTGCATTTCAGGTAGTTGAGCTTGTCCACCTCTTTGAGCGCTGGATTCTCGTGGATAGCTGCTGAGAATGAGTCCCAGAATTCTTTCCACTTGAGGAGGGATCCATCGAATTTTGGAAGCTGGAGTTTTGGGAGTTTGACAGTTGCACCATTGGTCTTTGTTGACTGGACAGAAGTGTTGAGTTTTTCCTGGTGACTGTCCTCTTCTTGCTTCATTTGAAAATCGTATCTTCTCTGGCTTTCTCTGTCTTCAACTCCCATCCTTTCCAGTTCCAGTTCCTTTCTGGTATTCTCTTGAATTTGCAGACGTCTTGTTTCTTCTTCAAGTAGGGCCACCTCAAGTTCCTTCCTTGTAGCTTCTTGAATTTCTGTCTTCCTGGTTTCTTCTTGAATTTGAAGTCTTCTTGTTTCTTCTTCCATCTCCATCTTTTTCAGTTCTTTGAGGTCTTCTCTTTCTTGCTCTTCTTTCTTGAGGCGGTCTTCTCGCTCCTTAGCTTCCTTTTCTTTCAGCTCCCTTTTGTCGTTGAAGTCCAGTTGAATTTGCATGTCATCTAGGGTGTCATCTGCCTTGGAGACCAGTTTGGAGAGCATCTCTGAGGTCTGCTGGAAATTTGGGTCATCTTCCTTTGAACTTGAGGCAAGCTTGGTGAATTGTTCCAACAGCCTCTTCAGGGTGGTGCTCTTCCTCTTCAGCCTGATTTGGAGCTTGGCGATGTTGATGGAAGCTGGCTCTTCCTGATTGAGCAGGTCATCAGAAGCTGAGAGAATGTTGATCACTTCTTCTTTGATAGTGGCGATGGAGTTGAGAAGTTCCTTGGCCATACTTGATTGAAGTTGAGTTCCTTGAGTTGAGTCTTTGAAGCAGGATACTCTTGGTAACCACTCGCTGCTACCAAATGTTGCGGTGGATCAGGAACGGAAGCCTTGATTTGGGAAGGTTCCCTTTATTCGGGAATAACAACAATATAACAATTGGGATTGGGGCTGCACAAACACAGCAATTGGGATTGACAGAGGAGAGCTTGGTAACAGAGGGTACAGAGAATTGACACAGGCTCACTTGTAGAAACAGAGGATAGTTGGCAGAAACAGAGGATAGACAATGGCCGAGCCGGGCCCTTATATAGCTCAATAGAATATTCTAGAAAGTTCTAGAAGAGTGACGTAACATTATCGTAGGCGCTTATATACAATACATGGAAAGTTCTGGAAGGTCACGCCCACCTGCCAATAGGAGGCGAGGCAAAGAAAGTTCTAGAAAGAATTGAGGCGCGCCTCTACTTTGTAGTAAAGTGACGCCACATGACGTCATGGCGGCCTCGCTAGCTCTAATACATGGCGCCTATATACTATTTGTACATGAATGCTCAACAATAGCGTTACCTAGCCTTGTACAATAATTAATACTACTCCCCTCCTCTCTTATAAGCTCGTGTCTTTCAC
>JASANB010005740.1:0-52313 GCA_030248155.1 Sabatieria punctata
CTACAGTATATCGTTTCAACAGTTAGGCCAGAAAGAGCCGCCAAAACAAATCAAACAATTACGAAGAAACCCCCAGAACCTTTGACTGCACTCGCCACCAAAAGGCAGGTCAACCTGCAGATTGTTGCTGTGCTTTTAGATGACAACTTTTAACCACTACTTTGACACTAACGACCCCTGCATTTCGATGAGAAGTGGTGTATTCCAGAAGTACAGACAACTGAATCTGTTTTCTGACACAGCTCTGGGCCATCATGTCTGCTACCCTCGTTGTCAAGTGGCACTTCAGATTCAAACTTGTAAGCAAGTAAAACCGAACCCGATCAGACAGTAAATAAAGGTTTCTGTTTTAGTGAAAGCCAAATGTGGTCCACGTCGGGCCCCTCCGCGCTGGAAGAAAAACGAGCCATTCGACTCAGAATCGCTGGAAACAAAGTTCAACTGCAGCGATCTCGCTTTACCACTACAGAACAGCGATCGGAATCTAGAAATGGATTTGTTGTACCAGTTTTCAGTATCAGATAGCAAGTACGACGATGAGTTACCGTACGAACTGTTTGACTATCTGAGGGGGTTTCGACTTAGGATGGTCATACTTAGCTGGACTGTGCTCAATTTTGAGTCGCTGAAAACACTCAAAATGAGTGATTTATATGAAACGATTCGGGCTTTCAGAGGCAGCAAATTTTTGGCTCTCGTCTATTCTTCCTTTGTACCTAAACTGGAAGTCAATGAAAACTTTACTGCGGCTCTAGCGGACTATGAGCATCTGGAAGGCGTAGTTCTAAACAGACTTGCATTAAAAAATAGTTTGAGTTTTCTACCAAAACCCTCGCAACTGAAAACTGTCAAACTAGAACGATCTGGCTTGACCGATGTTCCACCTGAACTGTCTGCTATGAAGTCGTTGCTCTATTTGGGAATCTTTATGGAAAAAAAATTTGACCTGGCTAAGGCCAAGACGCAATATCTGAATGGCCTAAACAGTTTAGAGGTATTCGAAATGATGGATACCATGACATCTTCGTTGGGGAATGATTTTCTGGAAAACTCCAAGCAGTTGACAGTGTTAAAACTGTGCTGCAATAAGATTTCCACAGTGGCTGACAATGCATTCAGCCATATGAAAAAATTAAAGGTACTTGACCTAAATGGCAATGCTCTTGTGAGCGTTGGACCAAAGACATTTAGTGGCTTGAGCAATTTATTACTTCTGGGATTGAGGAATAGACTGAGTAGGGGTTACTTTACATCCTACAAGGTTTTTTCCTCATCCATTAACACAGATCATTACTGTTTTTCACAACGAACCGCAACAGATGGTTTGAGTCAGTTGGATAAGAACCAGTTTTCCGACCTGACCAAATTACAACGACTGGAGTTGGCCGACAACTTCAAACTGAATCTAGAGGCTGCACATTTGGCCCCTTTGAGTGCCAATCTCCGTTACCTGGAGCTAGAAGGTTTGGGCCAGGCACGTATGGATGAGTTGCAGCTGCCCAAATTTTGCAAGCTGGAAGGCTTGATAGTGGGCAGTCTGAGGAACGCGGACAAAACTGACTGGATTTCGTTTGCTTTAGTGGCAAACTTGCACAAACTGAAGCAGTTTGTTTTCAATAACTCAACTATTGAACGGCTAACGGCACCGTTATACATGCTCAGTCGCACCAACGACTATGTACAAGCATGTGTGGAAAACGCCATCATAAAGAATGCCGCCAGTGATAGTGGCTGTACAAATGACTTGTGGACAGCACTCCAACAGAATGATAAGTCGCTTCTACCGAAAGAGTGTGTCAATCAATTCGATTCACTCAAAACTGAGACAGACACGTGGATGGAACGGAAGTTCGATCCCCAATACGTATCTTGTCCGATTTTGGCTTCTGGGGCTGTTAGTTCTGGGTCACAGTGGTTTCTACTTCTGTTGTCTGGACACATACTGATAATGTATATTCGTTGAACCGTGAAACTCTGTGAATTCTTTTGACTGTGAAAATTGAAACTTTCCAGGTGCCATTTCCCTAAAAATGACACTGAGGATTAACAGCTGATTCATACAGTATAAACTTTCTCTGATCGCAATTCCACAGACCTCGCCATTGAGCAGCGTTCCGTACAGACTCTACTGTGCATACTTTTACGTGATTAGTTGTGCATAGGCATTATGCAGTTGAAATTTGAATGCATACACTGTAGATTGTTGTACTCAGAGTGTCCCAAAATAACTACAACATCACAAGCGCTTACTGCTTTAGTTCTTCTGGACAGGTTCACTTCAGTACCGGACGGGCTCAACGTCTTTGTCTAATTGCGCAATTTTATATATCCGAAGCCGAGCCGTTAACTCTAACAAAACTCAAAGCACAGGGCAAAACGTAAAAAACATCATTTTGGCTCTACCGTAAAGTTTCTAGAAGAAAAGGCTCCCTTTTTCATTAATTCCACATTTTTTGAAATGGGTCATTAATACTGCTATTTTACTAGTCGATTTATATTTTACTATCTACTAAATTTACTACAAATTCAGCCCTTCAATTTAATTATAATTTTTGCTTTACTACCAAGCAACTCCGATTTTACTAATTTTTGTTTTACTAGTAATTTTAAAAATTTTACTACTATTTTACTACGATTTTATTAGTCATAATGTAGCGTTCACTCTATGGTTTGAAGCAGTCGCCTAGATGTTGGAACAAGAAACTCACCCAGTATCTATTCGATCTTGGATTTAACCAGTGTCGCTCGGACCCTTGTCTCTTCGTTAAGTTTGATCCCTTCACGATTTTGACCATGTATGTAGATGATTTGGTTCTGATGACTGAAACAGAAGAAGGCATGGTCAAACTAAAAAGGTGGTTGTCTATGAAATTCAAAATGAAGGATATGGGCCCCATTCCTCACTTATTGGGCATTCGACAAAGAAGAACAAGTGAAGGTTTGTGGGTGATTCAAGATCAGTGCATAAAAAAATTGTTGACGAAATATGGTCAATGGACGCCAAGGAAAGTTCTATTCCAGTATGTCCAACGACAGTTCTCACAAAGACAGATGAATCAAAAGGTGTTGACAAGACGATGTATCAGTCGATGGTGGGCAGTTTGCTATATCTGGCTTTAGCTACACGCCCATTCAGTATGCAGTATCCTAGTCCTAAGATGAGTCATCTGACTGCTGTTAAGAAGATTTTCCAGTACCTCAAGTCCACCGTCAATCTCGGATTACTGTACAAGCAAATTATATCATCAGTTGTTGGATTTGCGGATTCTGATTTGGCTGCAAACTATGATGGCAGAAAATCACGTTCTGGTTATGTATTTCTGAATGGTGAAGCTGCGATCAGCTGGTATTCTGGAAAGCAAGGCTCAGTCAGCTGTTCAACAGCAAATGCAGAGTATTTGGCTTTAGGAACAGCTGTACGAGAAGGATTATTTTTGAAACAAATCTACAAAGGAATTGGAGTCGATGTTGGAACAATGCGTATCTATGAAGATAATCAAGCTGCCATTGCCATTGCAAAGAATCCCGTGTTTCACTGTAAGCAAAAGCATATCGATATCCCGATATCCAGTATCACTTCATTCGAGATGAAATAGAGATCTCCAGGTCAAGCGTTCTTCGAGTTTCTCCGCGACCGAGCCGGCCAACAAAGACGTGATGCCGACCAACGACGACGTGAAGCTGAGGAACGGCGCCGGCGTAATGAGGACCTTTTTCTTGAGCTCGTCCGATCCCTTTCTCACCCTTGCAAGTCTCCGATGACAACGTCGACACCACCCGATTTTCATTCATGTTTGCCGGAAGAGAAGACAGCCGTTCAGCAAGACGTGCAGCCAGATGATGGGACTTCGGGTAATGGTGACAGAGGAAAGGTGACGAGGAGGAGGAGGATGATGAGAGGGAGAGGGAGAATGATGGGAAAGAAGAGGAAGATCAAGAGACGAAGGAGAAGAAAGAGAAGAAGAGGGAGGAGAAGAGTGTTCATGCGTTTGCATTCGTTCACCAACAGATGGAAGCATGTGTCACCAATGACAAGACACCAGGTCAAGGCAAAGGTGCAGCAAGGAAGGAACGTTGGCCGCGAGAGATGGACTCATCATGGCGTCAACATAGAGAGGATGTTCGGAGGTGCAGAATCAGCCGACGCCTTGCAGTCATCAGCTAAGTTTGTTTCCAGGCGATTGTCAGGCACAGCGGCGGCCCAGTCGACACTCGTCTGAGGAGGAGTGATGAAAGAGATTTGTATATAACTCCCACTAGTCTCTAACCTTTGGTCATTGTTGTTTTGTTAGTAAACTTCTCACTCGCTTCACTACCTAAAATAAATACTTAACTGGTTCGCTCATAGTTGGTTGCTGTTACCGCATCAACAGGACAGAAGGGTACTACTTAGTTATTTTGGGACACCCTGTATATTGTGTGTTGTGCCTCTGTGCCTGTAGTGAGCTATGAATACTTTGGAAGTCTGTTTGTTATCGAGTGCTGCAGCTTTTATTTTCAATTATTACCACATACTAGCAAAATATGTCTGCTTTACTACATGTCACAACAGTCCGGGATTGTATTGATGCATTCACCGTTGGAGCCGTCTGAAACAATGCAAGTACACGTACTGTAAAGATAGATAGATTTCTCTTATTCTGGATATGATGAAAGTTAATTACTGGCGTGCTACTTACATAGGAAACGGGTCACAATAAGATATAGCATATAAATTGTGCTTGCTTTTAGTTGATTCAAACAAAACGTCTTTCTAAAGGTAGTAATCAATAACTGAACTTTGAAGATTTTAAGGTTCCAATCAGTACAGGGTATTGGACACAAAATCCCTAACCTAATCCCTATATCTGGAAAACACCCAAATACCCCCAATAGACAATATCAGTTCGCACTCTAGTCTATAGTTTTGGTTATGTTAGTTTGTACACTTTTGGGTTATAGTTTTGTTATGTTAGTGTGTAATACCTATGCTTGCGCTGCTTTTTGGGATACTTTGTCTTTAAGCACAATAAGTATAGAGCCGTAACAGAATACTAAATAGACGGAATGACAACTGCTTCACTTTAGCTCACGATAGCCAGTACAGTGAGTGGTGGTTATTGGTTGGACAACTGCACACAAGAAAGAAAAACTTACCGCATAAGCCGATGCACGCCGGATTAGCTGGGCAGTTCTCCCCACACCAATAGTCGCATATGGGTTCCGACATTTGGGTAAAGGTCACCTTGTAGACACCGCTGCTCACTTCAGTGACACTGCCTACTTGCACCGCCGCCACCAAAGCGACCAGCAAGCACGCGCAGACCAATTTCTAAACACTCGGCGTTTTTGCTGATCTCAGTTTAGTACATAAGGCCTGAGGTGCTATCAGCAGAGTCACGAATAGCAGAAAAATACAATAATACCACTCCTGCAGGAAACATAAATGTTTTGTCAGCTACATATCATGCGCCTATTGGAATGGGATGTTAGGTAGGGGTCTGGCGCAATCCAGGCGGTCTGAGTTCAAATTCTAGTGGAGCGGGTTGGTACCAAAAAAACGCTCAAAAATCGCAAAAAGATCAGAAGTTTGCACTAAAAATCGTAAAACAATTGCAAATTTGGTCAATACACAGCTAAAAAGTGCTGTTTTAAAGGCGATTTTGCAATTTTAGTGTCTGAAATTCTAAAAAATTGCACGAAAATTTGCTGAAAAAATTATCGTCAGAAAAATCTGAGGGCGGAGGACCGAAAAATTGTCTCAGGGGGTTCTGGCCTAATCCGAGTGTGGGGCAGATAAGAATCCCTGTTACATGTATGGATCCAATGGAGTGGCGGCTAAAAAAGATTTCTTCGCTCCTAAGATTTTGTGTCCCAATATTGGAAAAGACTCCAGTAGATTAATATCATTCTAAAGTCTGTTCAAAAATCTTTGGCGCTGGGTACATCCGGCAGTGTCCCGAATTTATGCGTGGTGTGAACCCCATACATGTATATATGGATCTGTTCCTCTCATCAACGAGACTACTATACTGTTCTCGAAATTTGCATATTGAACTTTAGTTAGAAGCAAGAGGTCCGACAAAAAATCGACTATTTGGCAAAGCGCCAATTTTTGTGTCGATACCAGATTCGGATTACCCAACCTTCAGGCATCTCAAAAATATACCATATATGGGTCTACGATCAACTCTACCAAAGTTACACTCGATTTTCTAATGCTGACAGGACAACAACACTTTCTGAAATTCAGGTGGACACCCTAAATTTGAGGTCAAATTTCTAGCAAAAATCAAAGTCGTAGAGCAAAAACAATATGACCGCTGGATTCAGCATGTCCGAAATATTATAGAACCTTGAAGCTGAAATTCGTTGGAGGAAAGAAAACCACATGTGTTCGTTCTTGAATGAATTTTTGTGCTTACTATGGGAGATCAAAATTCTGAGCACTTGTCGGCGTTAGAAAATCGACTGTAACTCTGGTAGCGTTGATTGCAGACCCATCAACGGTAGTATTTTTAAGATGCCTGAAGGCTGGGGAATCAGAATCTGGTATCGGAACAAAAATTGGCGCTTTGCCAAAAGAAGTAGATTTTTTTGTCAGGCCCCTTTCTTCTAAGCAAAGTAAAATATGCAAATTTTGAAATCGAATACCGAGCCTAAACCTATGTATACGAATACATAGTTTTAGTTTATCAAAATAGGCTTACACAGTTCATCTTCGATTGGTGAGTTTGGTTGAAGCAGCAATCAGAAAACGGTTGAATTAGAATATACTCAACTTCCAGTAGCCAGCTCTTATATATGAGTCCGCTTTCAATTAGTTTGGCGCCTGCTGACCTGCCCCTCATTGATACCGCGCCGCTTCAAAGACAGACCGCTGAGTAAAACCCAATTTTTGGCACATTCCAGCCGTTCGCGTTTTTGTATTAGGTCTCTTGTCTTTGTGCTTAGAACGTCCATTCATCCACAATGGGCCACACCTGTGCCTGACGACCATCGGAGCTGATGTAACTAAATTAACCTGATGATTGAAGAACTGAGGTATAGGAAAGTGCTGCTTGAACACGAAGAACTTTGTGAATTGACACCATCAAACGCTGCTTGAAGAGGTCATAGCCACGGGTCTTCTGCGCTTGCCCCAAAAACCAATGAAGAATGCCCTCAGGTACTGCTCCATTACCTGGAAAACTTGAACTCAAAGATTCCTTGTCACTGTGGACACATGAAACATCAGCTCTCTGGCTCTCTACCGCAGTCCTGGGCGAAACAAACAAAATGTGCTTCTTGCACTAATGAGGTCATAAGAGCGGGGTCATCCCTGTTTGCCTCTTGGAGCTCCGAACCTTCAGGTGCTATGCCAGCTTGAACCACTAAACTCAACGATATATAGCCCTTTGTGGACATCATTGGAACAGCCTTTCGTGCATCTGCGCACAGGATAGGAACAACTTGCTTAGTCACAGCCTGCCTGAGAAAAACAATGAACATCTGTGCTTCACGCACTAGAGGAACCACTGTGGGAACCAACGAAAAGAAAGAACTGAATGAAGAGCAGCGGAACTTGCATAAGGGAACCAATATAATGCCAAAAGACTTGAAAACGAGCACTTGAAACGATGTTGCCAGGAGAAGAAGACTTGTAACAAAGAAGAGAACCGGAACCAAGTGAGCATCAAAACGGGGCTGCGTCTGTGCCTGATGATCACTCGAGTAGGAGAAACTGTTGACCAAAGTGAAGGGAACTTGCAAGCTTCAGTACAGGAACTGTCGAATCGTTAGACTTGTGGGAGAGTAGCAGGTAGGTTCAGATGGATCTCGGCACCGATGAAGAATGGTTTACTAGTGGCAAGTAACAAACACAATAAAGGAGAGGACCGTACAAGAGAAAAACTGATCTGTTCACTGTTCATGATCGACCACTATTCGGACACTACACCCGCTCCAACCTCACGCCATCGCACCGAACTAGAACTTTTCCACTCTCATCAAACCCGTTTGGACTCGATCTATTGCAGCCAACCCGACTCAATCACCATGTCATCTCCAACCATTTCTCAAGACGACGACCCTCCTGGTCAACCTCTACTCACGCAATTGCTACAACAACAACAACAACAACAAATGGCCGACCGAGCTGCCGCCCACCAGGAACAGCTGATTCAGTGGATGACCCAGCAACAGCAACAGCAACAACAACTGATGGTTGATCACTATGAACGGCTCCTCCTCAACCTCCATGAACGGCCGCAAGTCATGCAACCACTACTTACAGTTCATCTTCCGTGCCCAACAATCTACCGTTTTCTTCAATCGGCCAACGATATAACTTTCGCCAGATGGTCCGAGGAAGCCACTCACTATGTGCGTCAATCGGGTCTCCCACGGTACAAAGTCGTTGAAGACGCACTTGATCCAATGGCACGTCAACAATTCCACTCAGTTCCACTAGAGCAGACAGAAACGATGGAGGCAGCTCTTGCCGCTCTAGAACCACCACTTCAACCAAAAGAAACACAGATTCAACTTGCGCTCAACCTTTTACAACTGAAATACGACCCAGATGTCGTCAAGCTCACGCATCAATTCACTATGTACCAATTCTTGCTACATACCTTCAAAAGAATCCACTCGACGAACTAACACTGTTTCTAATAAATTTGTCAACACTACATTCTGTTGTAACCACTGCCCTTCGGTCTAAGCACTGACCGGCGGCCCCTTTTGCCTAATAAACATGCGCACACTGCATTCTATTCCAAGGAATTGGCTTATTTCCAAGGAACCATTGGTTTGCCTAATAAATTTCTAAGCACTACATTTTGCTCTAACCACTGACAGGCCACCGGTTTGCCTAACAACAGCCGATTTCTATTCTATAATACTTCTCTAAGCACTGACAACCGACCTATTTGCCTAATAAATTTGCAATAAATTTGCGCAATCAACAATCATGATAACTATCTACCTTTTGAAGAATCCACTCGACAAACCGGCTCATATTCTTCACACTTTTCCGCCACCTCAGCACCAGTTTTGTCTGCCAACCTCGTCTCCTTTTTTACCATCTACTGACGTTCCCGGAGCCTCTTACGACAAGAACCAGACCGACAACATACCATTTCCACACAAAACAACCAAAACAGGAACTCAAGTTCTAACCGTTCAAGTGAAGCACTCAAAACCAGAACCCAAATTCAATGAAAGCAACCGAAAATACAACTGAAGCTCAATTTCCAGAAATCAAACAAGAGTAAGACCAAGAAAGCTGTGCAACTAAGTCGCAAGAGACGAATGCACGCAAATGCCAAAGCACCATCGCAAAACAATCACGAGATACAGCCAACCAATCACCAGCCGCCAACACTACTGTTACGAATTACCAGCCAATTACAAGCCGCGCTAACTATAATAACCACACTTTACCATTCGCTGAACGAAGAAATACACTACAAACCCCGCCCTCAGCCAATCAACACGCCAATTAGTCACGCAACTCCATACCGAAACTCCACCCAAAAACGGGGGACCACTGTTCTAGCTCAAATCAACCTCGAATTTTACCATTTTTTAACAACATAGACACTATATAGGCGCAATCTAAGCACGTCGTTCTTCACAAATCGCAGTCGTTTTTCAAAATATAGCGTCGTCACTCCGCCCATTTTTCTCGAAATCCTCTATGCAAGGGGGTGCGGCGCGCTTGCTCTTGTCACACACGGTGCCGAATAGTTGTTGCACAAGGGGTGTTGCGCGCGGCCGCGCTTATTACACGCATTGATGAAGGTTGTATCGTATCAGTTGTCTAACTTCAGTCAGGGCAGCTTTTAGACGAATCCGGCAAATTATGTGTACACTGTGCTGTGCTGTGCTGAAGTAAAACTTCCGTCCGTTTTATTTTCGCTAAATTTTCTAGACCGTACTGTTAAATATAATGGAGTATCCGCAGTTTTTGTTTCGATGAAACTATTCCAAGTGTGGATTAAACGCTTGCCCTAACCTACTATCTGCTAAAAATTCTCAGAATAGTACTGGTAGTGTGTCCAGTTGTAACAAATATACTCAGAAATAACTAACTGTTAGCATAAAACAAAATGGGGTTTGATAACCGAATTTGGCATTTCAGCCGCTGACATTGAAGACTAATCGGCGTTTCTGAAAGCCCTTTTTGTTATTGGAGGGAGCATCAACTCTATTTTTTAAATACTGATTAGCAAATTATATGAGAATCATTGGCTCTAACTAAGTTTGACATGCAGAATATAAAATAGTCTAGAACAACAACTATCTTAGGCAGAAAATAGAAAGTATCACATTACATACATGTAGCTGGGTTTTCGGCTGGGGGGGGGGTTTCCAGATCCCAAACAGTGTTGCCAGGTCTGCAGACCAAAAAACCCCTAAATCAGAGAAAAAATTCCCCCAGAAACCCCCAGAATTTTCAGAATACCCCCAAAAATCCCCCCAGATTTAAAATGTACTTTTAGAACTGATGGAAGCTGAATTTCACATTGCAGCATAACCCTTTAAATCACAGGTACTCCATATGGAGTACTCCCAGAGTCGTTTCTATGTGTCGAAAAAAATTTAGGAAGGGTCGTGAAAATTTGTCTAAGTGTGGAAATCGTCCGATACTTAACCCATTGTTACACACCTGCTCCTTGAGGAGTAGGCCAAAAAAAGACCATGGACACTTCTTTTGCGGAGAAGTATCCGCCGAAGTATCCGCCGTATACTTATACCATGTATCAAGTGTCCGCGCCTTTTTGAAGTGTCTACGTTCTTGGCCAAATTTGGTGGCGGCGGACACTTCCAAAAATCGGTCAGTTGAGATGGGTTAATGACCCTGTTTGTGTCGGAAAATTCGAGGCTTAGAAGTGTCGAGAATATTAAGTGTGGAAATATACAGGGTGTGCCAAAAAAAAACAACCCAGCAGATTTTTCGCTGTAGCAACTGCAAATCTCAACCGATTTGAATGAATCCTTTTTTAAATGAAAGATAAATAAATCTTTAAAAGACTGCTGAAATTTTCATTAATGTACTCTGCTTAGTTCCTGAGATATTGGCTCTCAAAGTCAAAACAGAGATTTTGGCAGTGAACAAAGAGGGATTTTTTATTATTTTGCACTTCATAATAAAACGGATTCCTGCTACTGCTAAGGGCTATTGGAGGCTTTACTGATGACACAGAAACTCGGTGTACTTCAACACTAAAGTACCATTAGCCCCAGCAGTAGGAATCTGCTTTATTATGAAATGCAACGGAATCGCTCTTGTTCTTTGCCAAAATCTGTTTCGACTTAGAAGGCAAATATCTCAGGAACTAAACTGTGAATCTCTATAAACATTACACCAATCTTTGACGAATTTATCAATCTTTCATTCAAAAAAGGATTCATTCAAATCGGTTGAGATTTATAGTTGCAAAAGTAAAAAATCTGCTGGGTTGTTCATTATCACTCTTATTCATTGCCAAAATCTCTGTTTTGACTTGGAGGACAAATATCTCAGGAACAAAGCAGCCTATCTTAATAAACGTTGCATCAATCTTTCAAGAATTTATTTATCTTTCATTTAAAAAGGGATTCATTCAAATCGGTTGAGATTTGCGGTTGCTACAGCAAAAAATCTGCTGGGTTGTTTTTTTTTGGCACACCCTGTATATGATTTCAGACAGACAAATACAGTCGTGCTCCATAGTTTGCGCCATGATTTACTTGTACTAGTACACAAAAGATTAAAATTTAGCTAATAGCTAAGTTGTCACCGGCGGTAGATGATGGATATATGAAGAAAGTTTCTTATCTTCTACCCGTTTCCGACACTTCCAACTGCTTTTTGCTTTTGCTTTATGTGTGAAGTCAATTCCTCATGGAAAGTTTCGCGACACTTCTCAAAAAGGTCGGAAACGACTCTGGGACATCGTTTCTTCACACTTTTTAAGTGTCCACCTGCGGGGAGTAAAATAGACACATAGATTAGGGCCGTACTTCAAAGGGATAAGATAGATAAAGTGAGAAACAGAAACAGAAAGAATGAAATTTATTAGATGTACAACTAAATTTTAAATTGTATTTATCAAAAAATCACTCAAATTACGAAGAGACCTGCCATCAGACAGCAAGAAAACTTCAGAATTATGATGAAATTTTCTAGAACTTTGTTTAAAGTTATGACACGGTTTTAGTTTACTTCACGTTGATTCTAATATACATTTTTATACAGTATAGATCAAAAAAAATGTCCCATCGCTTTTTCGGCCTTCACTCAAACGTTTCGTTCTCAGTCACTTCTTTACCGATTTGGCTCAAATTTTCAGCAAAAATTAACAACATGGTTGGCTAAATATTCTGCAAGTGTGGTGCCAAAATTCCGACTCATACTGGTTTTATGACCCGAAAACTAGGAATGAGGGTGGTCCACGCAAATTTAATTTTTTTCGGTAATACAAGGAGTACATACCTGAAACTTGCAGGAATAATTGGTGTTGCTATTGGGCATAACATACTAAGCGGGCAGCCCTGTAGCTCAAAGGGCACTAAAATGGGGGAATTTAAAAAACATGACGAAATATGACTTTTCTTCGTAAAACCGGCAAAATGACGATTCTAAAGATTTTCCATTTTCAAAAAACGCTGCAGGGATGGTTACTATGGTGTGAAACAGAGCTCAAATATCAGGTTCATTTATTTGTCGAACTTCCTGCTACAATCTATGTTGATTAACAACAGATTCAGTGCTTTGATTCTAGAAGGTGCAGATTTCTTAACTATGTGATTTTCACTCATGTTTTTGAAATTCCCCCATTTTAGTGCCCTTTGAGCTACAGGGCTGCCCGCTTAGTATGTTATGCCCAATAGCAACACCAATCATTCCTGCAAGTTTCAGGACTGTACTCCTTGTATTACCGAAAAAAAATAAATTTGCGTGGACCACCCTCATTCCTAGTTTTCGTGTCATAAAACCAGTATCAGTCGGAATTTTGGCACTAAACTTGCAGAATATTTAGCCAACCATGTTGTTAATTTTTGCTGAAAATTTGAGCCAAATCGGTAAAGAAATGACTGAGAACGAAACGTTTGAGTGAAGGCCGAAAAAGCGATGGGACATTTTTTTTGATCTATACTGTATAATGCCGCATATCCACTCAATATTTCTAATTTTTTTCACTATTGCAAAGAATTTCTAAATTTGAGTTTTGAGAGCGCCTCATAAACGTTCTTCAGAATACAGCACGTCAAACCTCGATTTTTTGGTCGACAGATGGATGACATTACATTTTTTCAATCAAATACGTTGAACATTGATTCATCACTGGTAAAAAATAACATTCGATTATTAGTCTGAAGAAGAAACTTCTCAAAAATTCCCAAACCCCCAAAAAATCCCCTAAATTTTAGCAAATGCCCCCAAAATACCCCCAACCCCCAAAAAATTGGGGAATCCCCCAGATTTGAACCCCCAACTCCCAGATGAAATTTTCACCCCCAAATGGTGGCAAAATAACCCCAGATTTAGGGGTAAAACCCCCAACCTGGCAACCCTGATCCCAAATAGGGTTTCAGCACTATTTCCAAAGGGGGTTTCAGCGACCTTTTTTTGGGCTCAAAACAGGGTTTTGAGGACTAAAAATCCGGTAAAAATCCTGTCAGAAGTGCAAAAATGCCCTTTAAAACACTATTTATTGTTTTAAAACGTGCAGAAAATCCTATTTTTATTAAAAACATGCAAAAAACTGTATTTTGCTTTTAAAACGCGCCAAAAAAGCTCTATTTTATTCGACATAATACAGCTAAAGTGCATTTCTGGAACCCTATTTAGAAACTTTGAAAGCCAAATTAGGGCTCTGAAACCCCGTTTAGGGTTTCTGAGACCTAAATTAGAGTTCTGGAACCCTATTTAGGGCCTCTGAAACCCTATTTACAGCTTTTGAAACCTAATTATGGTTCCAAAACCCTGTTTTGGGTCTCTGAAATCCAAATTAGGGTTCCGGAACCCTATTTTGGGCCGCCAGAAACGGAAATTAGGGCTCCGGAACCCTATTTAGGGCTTCAGAAACCCTAATTAGAGTTTCAGAGTCCCAAATTAGGGTTCCGGAACCCTATTTAGGGCTTCAGAAACCCAAATTAGAGTTTCAGAGACACAAATTCGGGTTCGGGAACCCTATTTAGGGCTTCAGAAACCCAAATTAGAGTTTCAGAGACCCAAATTAGGGTTCCGGAACCCTATTTAGGGCTTCAGAAACCCAAATTAGAGTTTCAGGGACCCAAATTTGGGTTCCGGAACCCTATTTAGGGCTTTTGAATTCCTAAAATATATCTAACTATGTTTGACATGCAGAATATAAAATAGTCTAGAACAACAACTATCTTAGGCAGAAAATAGAAAGTATCACATTACATACATGTAGCTGGGTTATCGGCTGGGGGGGGGGGGTTTCCAGATCCCAAATAGGGTTTCAGCACTATTTCCAAAGGGGGTTTCAGCGACCTTTTTTTGGGCTCAAAACAGGGTTTTGAGGACTAAAAATCCGGTAAAAATCCTGTCAGAAGTGCAAAAATGCCCATTAAAACACTATTTATTGTTTTAAAACGTGCAGAAAATCCTATTTTTATTAATAACATGCAAAAACTGTATTTTGCTTTTAAAACGCGCCAAAAAAGCTCTATTTTATTCGACATAATACAGCTAAAGTGCATTTCTGGAACCCTATTTAGAAACTTTGAAAGCCAAATTAGGGCTCTGAAACCCCGTTTAGGGTTTCTGAGACCTAAATTAGAGTTCTGGAACCCTATTTAGGGCCTCTGAAACCCTATTTACAGCTTTTGAAACCTAATTATGGTTCCAAAACCCTGTTTTGGGTCTCTGAAATCCAAATTAGGGTTCCGGAACCCTATTTTGGGCCGCCAGAAACGGAAATTAGGGCTCCGGAACCCTATTTAGGGCTTCAGAAACCCTAATTAGAGTTTCAGAGTCCCAAATTAGGGTTCCGGAACCCTATTTAGGGCTTCAGAAACCCAAATTAGAGTTTCAGAGACACAAATTCGGGTTCGGGAACCCTATTTAGGGCTTCAGAAACCCTAATTAGAGTTTCAGAGACCCAAATTAGGGTTCCGGAACCCTATTTAGGGCTTCAGAAACCCTAATTAGAGTTTCAGAGACCCAAATTCGGGTTCGGGAACCCTATTTAGGGCTTCAGAAACCCTAATTAGAGTTTCAGAGACCCAAATTAGGGTTCGGGAACCCTATTTAGGGCTTCAGAAACCCTAATTAGAGTTTCAGAGACCCAAATTAGGGTTCTGGAGCCCTATTTTGGGGCTCAAGAAACCCTATTTAGGCTCTCTGAAACCCAAAATTGGGTTCCGGAACCCTGTTTAGGGCTTCAGAAACCCTAATTAGAGTTTCAGAGACCCAAATTAGGGTTCTGGAACCCTATTTAGGGCTTCAGAAACCCAAATTAGAGTTTCAGAGACCCAAATTAGGGTTCCGGAACCCTATTTAGGGCTTCAGAAACCCAAATTAGAGTTTCAGGGACCCAAATTTGGGTTCCGGAACCCTATTTAGGGCTTTTGAATTCCTAAAATATATCTAACTATGTTTGACATGCAGAATATAAAATAGTCTAGAACAACAACTATCTTAGGCAGAAAATAGAAAGTATCACATTACATACATGTAGCTGGGTTTTCGGCTGGGGGGGGGGGTTTCCAGATCCCAAATAGGGTTTCAGCACTATTTCCAAAGGGGGTTTCAGCGACCTTTTTTTGGGCTCAAAACAGGGTTTTGAGGACTAAAAATCCGGTAAAAATCCTGTCAGAAGTGCAAAAATGCCCATTAAAACACTATTTATTGTTTTAAAACGTGCAGAAAATCCTATTTTTATTAAAAACATGCAAAAAACTGTATTTTGCTTTTAAAACGCGCCAAAAAAGCTCTATTTTATTCGACATAATACAGCTAAAGTGCATTTCTGGAACCCTATTTAGAAATTTTGAAAGCCAAATTAGGGCTCTGAAACCCCGTTTAGGGTTTCTGAGACCTAAATTAGAGTTCTGGAACCCTATTTAGGGCCTCTGAAACCCTATTTACAGCTTTTGAAACCTAATTATGGTTCCAAAACCCTGTTTTGGGTCTCTGAAATCCAAATTAGGGTTCCGGAACCCTATTTTGGGCCGCAGGAAACGGAAATTAGGGCTCCGGAACCCTATTTAGGGTTTCTGAGACCTAAATTAGAGTTCTGGAACCCTTAGGGATTCCTTAGGGAAACCGGAAAACCCTGTTTAGGGCTTCAGAAACCCTAATTAGAGTTTCAGAGACCCAAATTAGGGTTCTGGAACCATATTTAGGGCTTCAGAAACCCAAATTAGAGTTTCAGAGACCCAAATTAGGGTTCCGGAACCCTATTTAGGGCTTCAGAAACCCAAATTAGAGTTTCAGGGACCCAAATTTGGGTTCCGGAACCCTATTTAGGGCTTTTGAATTCCTAAATTACGGTTTATAGGTATTGAAACCCTGAAATTTAGCAGTTATTAACCCAAAATAGGGTTTCAGAAACCCCCCAACTACATGTATGTCACATTAAAAACAGTACGTAGAAACCAAAAAATTGAATTTTTTTCTAATTACGAGCAAAACATTGTCTACACCTAATTTTGGGACGGGCAGGCATTTAAACTAGTACATGGCTCCAGGTTGCCCTACTGCTTGGGGGCCGTTATACAGTATAGATAAAAAAAAATGTCCCATCGCTTTTTCGGCCTTCACACAAACGTTTCGTTCTCAGTCACTTCTTTACCGATATGGCTCAAATTTTCAGCAAAAATTAACAACATGGTTGGCTAAATATTCTGCAAGTTTGGTGCAAAAATTTCAACGGAAAAAATTTTTTTGAACGGAAAAGTGAAAATCATAGTGGTCTGTGTAAATTCAAATTTCCCGCGCAATTACGGCGCTATCGTTTAGATAGTTGCAGGAATGATGGGGCGGACAATTGGTCATAACATATTCAGACGGCAGCCCTCTGGCTTAAGGGACACTAAAATTGGGGAATTTCAAAAACATGACAAAATGTGACTTTTCTTCGTAAAACCGGTGAAATGACAATTCAGAAGATTTTCGATTTTCTAAAAACACTGTGGAGAAGGTTTCAATGAGGTGGAACAGAGTTCAAATATCAGGCTCATTCATTTGTCAAACTTCCTGCTACAATCTGTGTTGATTGACAACTGATTCAGTGCTTTGATTCCAGAATGTCCAGATTTCTTAACTATGGGATTTTCGATCATGTTTTTGAAATTCCCCAATTTTAGTGCCCCTTAAGCCAGAGGGCTGCCGTCTGAATATGTTATGACCAAATGTCCGCCCCATCATTCCTGCAACTATCTAAGCGATAGCGCCGTAATTGCGCGGGAAATTTGAATTTACACAAACCACTATGATTTTCACTTTTCCGTTAAAAAAAATTTTTTCCGTTGGAATTTTCGCACCAAACTTGCAGAATATTTAGCCAACCATGTTGTTAATTTTTGCTGAAAATTTGAGCCAAATCGGTAAAGAAGTGACTGAGAACGAAACGTTTGAGTGAAGGCCGGAAAAGCGATGGGACATTTTTTTTATCTATACTGTATATAAAACTACGACATTAAAAAATTCAAAATTTTGGCCCCCCCCTCCCGACGTTTTTCGACGTTTTCAGGACAACCCCCCTAAAAACTAGAACGTTTCTGGCTGACCCCCCAACTAAACTTGGTACTGTATACGACATTAGAAAATCTTCAATAAAATCGACATGACACTGTAGAATCTGTGAAAAAGAAACTTTTTGGCAGTGACCTACCATTTTTTGGCTGTTGTAACCATGAACTGGGTTGAGTTTTCTTTGTTATAGTTGCAGACAACAGCTTCCTAGGCACCTAGAAACGTCAACGTTTTCGACACCAACCCCGCACCCCTCTTGAGACGTTTTCAGACGCTCAACCAACCACCCCCACCCCCTCTCTGAACGTCGTAAACTAGTAGGAGCACCCAGGATTTTGCAAACGGGAAGTCAATTAAGTATGACGTTCAGAGACGGGGGTGTGGGTGGTCGGTTTAACGCCGGAAAACGTCTCGGGGGGTGGGGGTTGGTGTCAAAAACGTCAACGTTTTTAGGTGCTTAGGAAGCTTTTGTCCGCGACTATATTACAAGGAAAACTCAACCGACTTTATGTTTCCAACCGCCAAAATAGTAGTTCACTGTCAAAACGTTTCTTTTTCCAGCTTCTTCAGTGTCATGTCGATTTTATTGAAGATTTTCTAATGTCGGACACAGTACCAAGTTTAGTCGGGGGGAGGGGGTGTCAGACAAAAACGTTGTAGTTTTTTAGGGGGGTTGTTCTGAAAACGTCGCGTCGTAGTTTATGGACGGTTTAGCCTTCGAAAACGCATTTAAAAGGTAGTTTATGTACATAATTAACATAATTAATTCATTTCTCTTACTGTATTTTTGTCTAATTTTTCCTCCCTAGCTCCACCGCAAAAAAGGGTATGTGTGCGTACACACCCTACACCCCCTGGGTACGCCACTAGTCTGTGCCGCCCTATACTACCTGCCAGCCCTGCCCTACTACTACTGCTACCGATTTGGCGGGCAATAGGGGCAGGGAATCAAAGGCGACTGTAGCTAGGTGGCCACAGACAGATTACTACCGATGTGGTGGACAGTAGGGTGGCACAGGCTACATGCAGATCTGGTGGACAGTAGGGTGGCAGGCACAGACTACGTGCAATCTGGTGGTCAGTAGGGTGGCACAAACAACATGCTCTGGTGGACAGTGGCCGGAACCTGGAACCTTACACGACACGACAGAATGTTGACTAGTCTCCAGGTTAGGCACGCTGTGCCCAATTATTTGCTTTCTATTCTCAAGTCCTATTTTACGAATCGGTCTCAGTGTGTTCGGGTTGGAGCAGCGCTTTCAAGTTCACGAGCAGTAATCTCAGGCATTGGCCAGGGCTCTATCCTGGGCCCGCTTGTGTTTATTGCTTTTGTGAACGCGGTCACAGAGATCCAGTTGTCAGATGGAGGTGAAATAATCCTCTATGCTGATGACTTGGTCTATCTGAGACCAATTGACAGTGCTGATGCCGCCGTCCATGTGAACAGGGACGTACAAGCCATTGCCGACTCCTTTAAATCTATTTCCCTCACTTTAAATACTTCAAAAACTCGTTGCATGGCTTTTACGCTCTCACCTAATCAGGCTCAACTTACTGTACCGTATCTTGATGGTGTGCCAATAGTGGAAGCAGATCGATACAGATATCTAGGCGTTGAGCTTGATCCTGGGCTCACTTTCGCCGATCATACTCGGCGAAATGTGAGTCGGGCTCGAGCCGTGCTTGGCTGTCTGGGTCGAACTGTGCGTCCGTTTGTGTGTCAGAAATATTTTACGTTGTTGTATGTGGCGTTGATCAGGGCTGTATTAGTCTATGGTTTCCCTGTTTGTTATCCCTACTTCAAGAAGGATATGGTAGCGTTGGAGAGTGTCCAGAAGCTTGTATGTAAGCGTATTCTCAATAATTACAATCTAGACTATGAACGAATGTTAGAGCTAATCGGTCTCCCCTCCCTGAGTCGCTTTGCTTTTGAGTCTCGTTTTAAACTGATTTGGAAGTACTGTCATGGAGAAAGACACTTGCCGACTGGTACTCTGCAGCAGAGAGCCACCAACCGAGCAACCAGATCGAGCACCACTGCACAGTTGGTCATACCTCTTTGTCAGCGCGAACGGTGCAGACGGTCCTGTTTTCAACAGTGCTGTAAAGCTTGGAACTCTTTAACTGTTCAGGAACAGAGTCTCGACTATCCCAATTTTTGTACGCTTGTTAAATCTCAACCGTTTTATGACAGAGCTGGTCGAAGTTTAGTTATTGATCTGAGTGTTTAGAATGTATGAGTTTTATCTGTATGTATGTAGTGTAGGTGTTCTAGTCAAGGGCAGCGCGTTGAAGGGCTCTTATGAGTATGCGTGTCCTCTTCTGACTGGCACAGAATAAAGTTGAACAACAACAACAACCTTGTAGTCTAATTTAATGCTTGCCCGCCAGTTGGACAGAGGGTACTACTTAGTTATTTTGGGACACCCTGTATATTGTGTGTTGTGCCCCTGTGCCTGTAGTGAGCTATGAATACTTTGGAAGTCTGTTTGTTATCGAGTGCTGCAGCTTTTATTTTCAATTATTACCACATACTAGGAAAATATGTCTGCTTTACTACATGTCACAACAGTCCGGGGTTGTATTGATGCATTCACCGTTGGAGCCGTCTGAAACAATGCAAGTACACGTACTGTACAGATAGATAGATTTCTCTTATTCTGGATATGATATAAGTTAATTACTGACGTGCTACTTACATAGGAAACGGGTCGCAATAAGATATAGCACATAAATTGTGCTTGCTTTTAGTTGATTCACCCAAAACGTCTTTTTAAAGGTAGTAATCAATAATTGAACTTAAGATTTTAAGGTTCCAATCAGTACAGGGTATTGGACACAAAATGCCTAACCTAATCTAATCCCAATATCTGGAAAACACCCAAATACCCCAAATAAACAATATCAGTTCGCACTCTAGTCTATAGTTTTGGTTATGTTAGTTTGTACACTTTTTGGGTTATAGTTTTGTTATGTTAGTGTGTAATACCTATACTTGCGCTGCTTTTTGGGATACTTTGTCTTTAAGCACAATAAGTATAGAGCCGTAACAGAATACTAAATAGACGGAATGACAACTGCTTCACTTTAGCTCACGATAGCCAGTACAGTGAGTGGTGGTTATTGGTTGGACAACTGCACACAAGAAAGAAAAACTTACCGCATAAGCCGATGCACGCCGGATTAGCTGGGCAGTTCTCCCCACACCAATAGTCGCATATGGGTTCCGACATTTGGGTAAAGGTCACCTTGTAGACACCGCTGCTCACTTCAGTGACACTGCCTCCTTGCACCGCCGCCACCAAAGCGACCAGCAAGCACGCGCAGACCAATTTCTAAACACTCGGCATTTTTGCTGATCTCAGTTTAGTACATAAGGCCTGAGGCGCTATCAGCAGAGTCACGAATAGCAGAAAAATACAATAATACCACTCCTACAGGAAACATAAATGTTTTGTCAGCTACATATTGTCGAGATGAGCTCTCGAACTACATGATTACTGTAGATACATACGTGCGTGTGCGTGTTGTAAATGGCAAGCTAGGAAGCCGTATACTATGCTTAGCGTAAGGTAGAATTATGGCCTGCTGTGCTATAACTAGACTGTGCTATAACTGTACTGACCCGTGTAGGTGCCTATACGTGATTCATTGCTAGAGAATAAGAGACCAAAAAATACGTAGTTAAATAGGAGCTCTCTAGAAACCTTCCCTGTTAGGAGTTAGTGTAAATAAAATAGTATTGGAGCACTTCCTTTCCCCTCCAACCTCCCTAGGCGGCGCGACATTAATAGGGACGAAAAAGCAGCGCTACAACAACCGGCCAAACATCGAGTGTCGAAATATCTTTAACACCCTAGAAGAACCGCGCAAAACTCTACAAAATTTCTGGTGCCGATTGCCGGGAAGAATTTTGGCACTCAAAGATGGCAGAAAGACAGTTGGCCACTCTGAAAGGAAAACGCAGTGGAATTCGAGCTCACGTTACGCGTTGTTTGAACACTGGCACACAGTTGTTGGATACGGCCGACAGCTCTGTTGAGGCCCTAGAAAACGTGCGTGACAAGCTGACGGAATACCAAGCCAAACTGGAAGGCCTGGATCAAGAAATTTCGGCCATAATCCCTGAAGTTGATTTGGAAGAGGAGATCGCCAGAGCCAGCGAAATTCAAATCCAATCAACAGATATGATCGTTGAGGTATCCAATCGGATTCAAACTATTCGAGAAAGAACTCTAAATCAAGTGCCTCAACTGAATGGTGCAGCCGCCAGCTCCATACAATCTGCTGCCACAGCCTCAAGTGTCTCAAAAGTGTCACCAAAGCTGCCCAAGTTGTCAATTGCCAAGTTTGCTGGTGATCCCTTAAAATGGCAGGAATTCTGGGATTCGTTTGAAAGCGCCATTCACACCAACGATTCGCTGCATGATGTTGACAAGTTCAACTATTTGAAGAGTCTACTGCTAGGTGAGGCAGCGCGTTCGATTCAGGGAATTTCTGTCACCAACGCCAACTACCAGACTGCAATTGACACCATCAAAGAGCGATTTGGAAACGAGCAGACTGTCATTTTCGCCCACTTCGACAGCTTTTTCCGTCTGCCTGCATCGAATTCGAATACAGGGCATCTGAGACAAACCTACGATGATTGTGAGCGACATATCAGGGGCTTAGAAGCTCTAGGCATAGACGAAGATAAGTTTGGAATTGTTCTGGTCCCCCTGATGATGTCTAAGCTTCCAGAAGAAATCAGAATCACCCTGAATCGGAAGAATGCTTGTCAAAGGTGGGATCTTGGTCAGTTAAGGCAGCTGTTCAAAGAAGAAGTCATCGCCAGAGAATTGGGGGAAAGAAGGTCTATGAATCAGCAGGTCAGCAAATGGAAAGAAGGTGAGGGCAAGACTGAAGAACAACGGTCTCAGCGGTTTACCACAGAAGCTTTGTTCGCTGGAACAAAAACGGAACAGGGTCGAAAATGTGTGTACTGTGAGGGTGGGCATTTCTCGGATGAATGCGCCCAGTTTCCAACTTTAGAGGCCAGAAAAGCCAAGTTGGGAAATCGTTGCTTCAAGTGCCTGAGGCAAGGCCACACGGCTTCGAACTGTCCTCAGCAGCGGGTGTGTGTTTACTGCAAGAAACACCACCATCACCGAAGTTTGTGTCCAGTGAAGTTCGGAAAACAAAGTGGTAGACCAGATGGAAACAAAGACGTGGCTCTACTGTCTCCAGTGACTAGTGCACTGTCTTCCGCCAGGAAAGTGTACATGCAGACAGCCAGCTGTATGGTACAGAATACGTCTAAGAAGCGAGTTCTCAGTACAAGAGTGCTGCTGGACATAGGAAGTCAGCGTTCGTTCATCACCAAAGAAGTCATGGAGAAATTGGCCCTGAAACCGAATCGCTATGATGAGGTACCTTTGGCTGTGTTTGGTGCCTCTTCTACGAAAGTTATGAAGATGCCTGTGGTTCAGCTATATGTGCAACTGCAGGACAGTACGCTAAAGGAAATCGAAGTCAGTGTTGTGCCACAGATCACCTGTCCTATTCAGAAACTACCTGTGGACACTGACAAGTTTCAGGTCCTGAAGGAGTTGAAGCTAGCTGACTCAATCTCCAGTTTCCCTGAGCTCATTACGATTGATCTGCTACTGGGAAATGACTACTACTACGAATTTGTGGAATCTGAGCGGATCAACTTGGAAGAGGGTATACTGCTTCTGAGGTCAAAGTTTGGCTGGATTCTGACAGGAAAAACGAAAAAGGAAGAAACCGGCTGTACGCCCAACCAAGCTTTGCCAGCTTTGTTTTGTGGTAGCTCAAATTGGCCAGCTCAGTTGGATTCGAGACTGGAGAAGTTCTGGAACTTGGAATCGATTGGAGTCAAGGACTCAGCTGATGTGTCAGATGATGACAGAGCTCTGCAGATGTTCAATGAATCTGTACGGTTTGAAGATGGTCGCTACCAAGTGAAGTGGCCCTGGAAAGAAGAGGAACCAGAGTTGTCTGAGAACTACGAATTGGCACATGGTCGACTGAAGTCCCTTGTAAAGAGAATCTCTACGGTGCCTGATCTGCTACGAAAATACGACAGCACAATTCAAGAGCAGCTGAAGTTGGGGATCATTGAAAAGGTTAATCCAGATGAAGGTCAAGGTAGCAGAAAGCACTACTTGCCTCATCATTGCGTTCTGAAAGAAGATCACTCAACTACGAAGCTGAGAATTGTCTATGATGCGTCTGCCAAGACAAGAAGATCAGGTCAGAGTTTGAATGACTGTCTGCTACGTGGACCTGTTTTGCTACAAGATCTGTGTGGATTGCTGTTACGTTTTCGAATGAAGAAGATTGGAATTCTCAGTGACATAGAAAAGGCTTTCCTGCAGATCGGCTTGCAAGAACAAGAGAGAGATGTCACCCGATTTTTGTGGCTCAAGAATGCAAAGAAAACGGAGTTAGAAAACAACGTGGAAGTGTATCGGTTCTGCAGAGTGTTGTTTGGTGTTATCTCAAGTCCTTTTCTTCTGGCGGGAACAATCAAACATCACCTACAGATGGCTGGGTCAGAAATCGCAAGTCAGCTGCTACAAGAACTCTATGTGGACAACCTGATTAGTGGCAGTGACTCAGTAGAGCAGGGTGTTGAACTGTACCACCAAGCCAAAGAATTGTTTCAAGCAGCTTCCATGAATCTCAGAGAATGGATCTCAAACTCTAAAGAAGTTATGACTATGCTACCTGAAGCTGAGCGAGCTAAAGGTGAAGAAGCAAAGGTGCTTGGCTTGCGCTGGAATCTTGAAACAGACACTCTGTTCCTGACCAGTCCAAAGACTCACTGCAGTCCAGCGATCTCAAAACGTGTTGTGTTGAGCCTGATCTCTGAAGTTTTCGATCCAGTTGGACTACTCTCTCCTGTAACCATTCAAAGCAAGTTTTTGGTGCAAGAGCTGTGGCGATTGAAAGTAGGTTGGGAGGAACCAATCCCAGAAGACCTACAAACTCGGTGGAAGCAGCTTCAGAATGAACTCGAAGAAATTGGTAGTGTATCTGTGCCAAGATACATCAGCTCTGACCCAGGTTATAGCAAACTGGAGCTGCACTGTTTCTGTGATGCCTCTGCAAAGGCATATGCTGCTGTTGTCTACTTGAGAGTGGAGTGCAATTCAAACGTGTATGTGAATCTGCTGTTCTCAAAATCTCGGCTGGCACCTCTCAAGCAAGTTTCACTGCCAAGATTAGAGCTGATGGGGGTGCTCATTGGGGTCCGATCACTTCAATTTGCGGCCAAGGAGTTAAATCAACGAATTGTCAGAAAGGTGATCTGGACTGACTCCAAGTGTGTGCTCTATTGGATCTCCAGTACAAAGCTGCTGTCAGTTTTCGTGGAGAATCGACTCAAAGAAATACGAAGTTGCCCCCAGACCGAATTTCGTTATGTTTCTACCAGTGAAAATCCTGCAGATCTGCCAACTCGAGGTGTCTCTCTAGTAAACCTGAGCCAACTGCCACTGTGGTGGTCGGGACCTGATTGGTTGTCAGGTGAGCACACTGAATGGCCCAGCATTTGGTCAAGGTCAGATCTTTTGAATGGCGAGGAAAGAAACATTCAAGATGAGCTCAGAAAACTAGAACCAGCAACAGTAGTCAGTGAACCAGAACTCCAGACCGGTCCCTTTGGCATCGATGCAGAAAGGTTCTCTTCTTTGAAACGTCTGCTGCGTGTCACCAGTTGGGTGCAACGGTTTGTGGACAAGATACGTAAGAAGACAGTTCAGTCTGGTCCCTTGTCAGCAGAAGAGCTAGAAATCGCGAGGAGGAACTGGGAGCTATCAGTTCAGAACAGTCACTTTGCAGATTTGAAGAATGGTCTCAAGAAAGATCCCAAGAAACCAACTGACTTCCTGCAACTTGGTCTCTACATCGGTAGTGATGGTTTGCTGCACTGCAAAGGTAGATTAGCCAACAGTTCTCTCCCAGAAGATACGAAGTTTCCGATTCTGCTTCCAAAGAAAGCGAAATTCACACAGCTTGTCGTAAAGGACTGTCACGAATCTCTATACCATTCTGGCAACCGTCAAACTCTGGCTCAAGTACGACAGAACTACTGGATACCACAAGGACGGTCTAGAGTGCAGCAACTGCTTCGGGAGTGCCCTATTTGTCGCCGCTGGGAGGGTGGCCCTTTTCGATACCCCCCTCCTCCCCCTCTCCCTAACTTTCGTGTTTCTAAAAGTGCTCCATTCAAATTTACTGGCGTTGATTATCTCGGCCCTTTGTTTGTGCGAAATGTTCCCAAATCTTCTGAGAAAGTGGCCGAGAAGGTGTGGATCTGTCTGTTCACGTGTTCAGCTGTACGCGCCATTCATTTGGAATTGGTTTCTGATCTGACTGCTGAACAGTTTTTGCTCTGTGTGCGCCGATTTATTGCAAGGCGCGGAAAACCACACCAAATCATTTCGGACAATGCCAAGCATTTCAAGCTTGCGAGCACCAGTCTGGACAAACTATGGAGTACTGTCATGCGAGACCCCACTGTTCAGACTTATGTGTCAAATGAAGGAATCCGGTGGAAGTTTATTGTGGAGTTAGCGCCTTGGATGGGTGGCTTCTATGAGCGGCTGGTCGGAACAGTTAAGCGCGCTCTAAAGAAGTCTGTGGGCAAACTCTGTCTGACTTATATCCAGTTGGAGACTGTTCTTACGGAGATTGAGGCGGTCGTCAATTGCCGCCCCTTAGTTTGCCCTGAATCAGAGTTTGAGGTGCTTCCTGTGCTGACACCAGCGCACTTTCTGTCTCTGAACAACTCCACTGGAATCCCGACGACTGCTCCTCAAGAGACTGACCCAGAGTTCGGTCAGACTATTGATTCTGCCGACCAACTGCTGCAGTCCTGGAAAAACGGCCAGAAACTTTTGGACAATTTCTGGTCCAGTTGGCAAAATGACTATCTTCTGAATCTGCGTGAAAGACACTGTGCTCGGCCAACTGGACAGACCGGCTCTGTAGATAACGCTCCTTCCATTGGCGATGTTGTTCTGATCAAAGACAAACTGCCACGCGGTCAATGGAGGATCGGTAAAATTGTTCGCTTGCTCCCCAGTGCAGACGGAATTATTCGTGCGGCCGCGGTACAGCTTTCTAATAAATCCACTTTACAACGGCCGATCAAGCTCTTATGCCCTCTGGAATACGGCCAAGGCGGCGTACAAAAGCCTAATCAAACCGCAGAAGCTGAGAAATCGATCACTAAACGACCTGAGCGAGAGGCTGCGAGAAAGGCCAAAGCCTGGCTGAAAACTGTCGCTGGGGGAGTGTCGAGATGAGCTCTCGAACTACATGATTACTGTAGATACATACGTGCGTGTGCGTGTTGTAAATGGCAAGCTAGGAAGCCGTATACTATGCTTAGCGTAAGGTAGAATTATGGCCTGCTGTGCTATAACTAGACTGTGCTATAACTGTACTGACCCGTGTAGGTGCCTATACGTGATTCATTGCTAGAGAATAAGAGACCAAAAAATACGTAGTTAAATAGGAGCTCTCTAGAAACCTTCCCTGTTAGGAGTTAGTGTAAATAAAATAGTATTGGAGCACTTCCTTTCCCCTCCAACCTCCCTAGGCGGCGCGACATTAATAGGGACGAAAAAGCAGCGCTACAACAACCGGCCAAACATCGAGTGTCGAAATATCTTTAACACCCTAGAAGAACCGCGCAAAACTCTACACATATTATCATGTCATCATGTACATGTCAGGCGCCTATTGGAATGGGATGTTAGGTAGGGGTCTGGCGCAAACCAGGCGGTATGAGTGCAAATTCTAGTGGAGCGGGTTGGTACCAAAAAACGCTCAAAAATCGCAAAAAAATCAGAATTTTGCACTAAAAATCGTAAAACAATTGCAAATTTGGTCAATACACAGCTAAAAAGTGCTATTTTAAAGGCGATTTTGCAATTTTAGTGTCTGAATTCTAAAAAATTGCACGAAAATTTGCTGAAAAAATTATCGTCAGAAAAATCTGAGGGCGGAGGACCGAAAAATTGTCTCAGGGGGTCTGGCCTAAGCCGAGTGTGGGGCAGATAAGAATCCCTGTTACATGTATGGATCCAATGGAGTGGCGGCTAAAAAAGATTTCTTTGCTTCTAAGATTTTTTGTCCCAATATTGGAAAAGACTCCAGTAGATTAATATCCAATAGCAGGTCGCATTCTAGTTTACAGTTACATACATATAGTTCAGTACTGATTTTTTAAGCTATGACAGAAAAGAGTGGTGCTGCTGAATATGGCAAAGTACTGTGCTACGTTTTAGCCAGGTCCTGATTTTGAGTTTGCGAAAACGAATACCGAGCCTAAACATACGTATACGAATACGTAGTTTTAGTTTATAAAAATAGGCTTACGCAGTTCATCTTTGATTGGTGAGTTTGGTTGAAGCAGCAATCAGAAACTGTTGAATCAGAATATACTCAACTTCCAGTAGCCAGCTCTTATATATGAGTCCGCTTTCAATTAGTTTGGCGCCTGCTGACCTGCCCCTCACTGATACCGCGCCGCTTCAAAGACAGACCGCTGAGTAAAACCCAATTTTTGGCACATTCCAGCCGTTCGCGTTTTTGTATTAGGTCTCTTGTCTTTGTGCTTATAACGTCCATTCATCCACAATACCATAGCTGGGGGCGCTTTCGCTCAGTTCAGAATCGCGGTTGGAGACTCGCTTTCAAAAGGTTTCAGCAACATCGTCTTCATTTTGTCCAGCGATACAGTAACCCACGGCGTTATGGTACAGATGAAAGCTCACTTAACTTTAATCCATTTGATCGAGAGTGTCTATTTGTTTTGAGCATCTTACTCAGCGCTGGACTGGTACGTAGGTGCGTTTGAATGCTTTGCATTAGTACTTGCAGTTGCACTTGCCACTTACGATGCATTTTGCGAGAAAGTCAGCTTAGGTGCCGAAGAAACGGGGCAAGCAGGGTCATTTCGCGGATCTGGCTGATTTTAATATCTTGCTATTTTGCTGCTGATTCCGAAAATAACCATACTTTTGCTCTACGTTGCCCAGTTTTGAAGATATGCGCATTTTTATGATTTGGTGTGGGTGGATGGATGGGTGGGGGTTAGGACACGCGCAACATAACACAACAATCCCGGGTCTCAGCACCAATGAAGAGAGTTTATTGGGAGAGTACACTAACAAACAATGACAAGAGGTTAGACGAGTGGGTGTTGTATACAATGAAACTGTTTCATCATGTACATGTAAAACAGTTATTTATAAGATTAGAACAGTGACTCTTGGATACCAGCTTGTTGTGTTCTACCCAACAACCAATAGGTTGACATCTTCCCTTTCCCCTAAACATTGCCCCTCAGTTCTTTAGCAGAAACTCTGCCTACTGCACCTCACCTTTACAACCACTGTTCCTCGTGGCTCCATGTTAAAGTGTGGATGATATCGACTGAGTACGTTGAAAGTGCTTTCTGTCAGTTGAATGCGCATTGCTAAAGTTTTAACTTTACTATGTACAGACTGGTGCAGCAAATGGTACTAGAAAGTGGCTCACGCAAAGAGGAACTTTCCATTCTGCTGGCGGTGTTTACAGTATCTCCGAACAGACAGTACCGCGGTGCTTTTGTACCCACCACGCCTGCCGCACAGGGACCTAAACCAACCACTGAATAGCTAACGGATCATCGAGATCCTAGCCAAACCTGTGTGCAATCCGATTCGTATCTGCACTACACTATCCGGATGATGCGGTATTTTGACTTTTTCAATCAAGCCAATGATGTCGAGACTAAGAGATGCCATTTCGTTGCTGTGAAGGTTCTCGTTTCTTATTGGTAATCCAGAGACGATTAGGAAAGCATCGCCAATTGTCTCTACTTTGTAACAGTCGTAACTCTCGATTACTGCGTCAAATTCTGTGTACAGGTCATTCAAAAAATCGACCAGCTAAAACCGAAAACCAATTCATTCACTTCTGTCTGATGTTCCAACGCGCAATAAATACACTTCTTTAAGTTTACGGATTAATCCGGGTGGAAATTTTCCAAAACACCGTTCCTGTCTGTTTCTCTTCTTTTTATCCTGGTTTTTATGCACCATTCCATAGCCAAAAACCGAAAAGAATAGTCAGTTTTTTCGAAGTTTGTTTATGACTCATAAAAATACCGTTTTTTTCGAACAGCAAAAAACAAACAGACCTGCAGTGGAGTGCAACGAGACGCCAAAGGAGTAAAATTGACGAGGTCGCTAAAGAAGATGGTGACAGAGTCAAAGCTCTCGGGTTCTACCGGAGTGCCACTGCGAAGTTTGGCAGCCACAGCTTTTGGTAAGAGTCTATGAAGCAAGTTTATTGTTTTTCTCTCTTCCTCCAGCAGCAATCTGGTCTTCGCTTGCAGCAGCTCTGCTCTTTGTACCATTTGTTTATGGATCTTTCTGGTTTTCCAGGCATATAGAAGCTGAAAATTTTAACAGAAGGATTTTCCTTGCTATTTTTACTCCTTACTTACCCCTATGACGGGACACAGCAGAAAACAGCTGATAGCAACGCACATGGTTGTCACAAATCGTCTGTATACTTGCTCCTCTTTCTTTCGCAAGGCATTTCTCAGTACGTCCAAAATTTGCAGGTTTACAGTATTCAACAGACTTTCATAGGACGTCACAAGTCTTTTCCAAGTATCGGATTTGCTTCCTTTCACAAAGTTTCCGTTCCTGAACATTTTCTCCATTTCCGTGATGTTGTGAAGCAGCCCGGCGTTTTCAGTTCTCAGCTCGTTCATCATTCGTTTGACTGCAGGTAATGTAGCTATTGCCTGCTCAATTAGCGTATCGACTGATCCTGTCAAATCTGGAACTATGTGTGAAACAGGGATGTGAGGTGTGTTTTTCTGGTGTTTTTTTGTTTTTTTTACCGAAAAAAACCGGTTTTTTCCTAAGGGTAGGAAAAAAACATAAATCGCGGAAAAAAATGAAGCTAAAAATAGCTAATTTATGTCATTATTCAGCTAAAAAATGGACTTTTGCGATGTATAATAGGCCAGACTGACTCGAAACTGTTTGAAAAACAACACAAAAGAGCAAATTTGGCAATCTAAAACAAAAAGGCAAACTGCTTTAAAAAATTTGCATACATCATTTATTGATGGAGCCTGTCAGGGACTGTTTCATGCCTGTTTCGTGATTTATATCTATGTAAGAGGTGCATTTCTGTTCTGAAATGACTCAGGAAGGCGCTAGAAAGCGTTAAGAATCATAAAACCCGGCCAGGGTACTCAGAACTGGAGCTGGAGTTTTTTCCGCGATTTTGGAAAAAACCAGAAAAAAAACTGAAATAAAACAGGCCGAGGTTTTTTCGGAAAAATATCCATAGCTTCGCTGGTGTGAAAGTACATACAATGTAGGCGCTACATTGGGAAGCACATAAACTTACAGTAATACGTCAACAACTTGTTATATCTATCGGTTGGCACGAATAGAAGATTTGTTCCGTACGCCTTGGCTAAGGCTGAAATGGTTTCTTTATAGAATTTAGTTGACATAGCAGGCACTGCAGCTTGACCTTTGTGTTCCTGAACGCTTGCCCATAAGGAGTAAGCCATTATAGCGTTCCATAGTTCTCCTTCCTTTGTGTGAAGCAAGTGATCTGTTAGTCCACCGAGAGAGTGTATTATCAATTCGTGGTAAAGCCTGAAACCGTTCCTACCTAAAGCTTGATTTTTGATATAGAGACAACTGCTTTTGGCTTTGCTTTCATTCCTGTAGATTCTCAGACAAACACAACTTGTGCCGCCATGACAGCTCAGGCATTATACAGGTTATGGTTTAGGGAAGAAATGCGTGTGTAAAACTTTCTGTGAAAACCGTCAAAATGACCTACTGTAGGATTTTGTCGCAAGACAAAATAGGCAATCGTTCTCTTATCGAGTGCAGCTTTTGTTTTGAGTCACTGTTATCTTCTGTTGCATGCTCCTCTTTCCAGTGATCTAAATGTTTCCTTTAGATAGCCAAAAATCCAAGTTTCTGTCACTCACTCACTTTTATTGTTATTCTCAATGCTGTCATGATCCTGGTTATCTTCATGATCGTGGTCAGCACCCTCAGTTCTATTTAGTCTGTTCTTATCATCCTCAATGAATGTTCTGTTGGATTCACTGTGAGTATGAATTACAGGTTGGCGGTCTTCTGCAGTGTGATTGTTGGCGTATCCTTCATGGTCTGCATCACTATGTCCTTTGTGGTCTGCATCGCCATGTCCTTCATTGTCTCTGTTGCCATTCTCTTCGTGGTTTGCGTCATCGTGCCCTTCTTCATGGTCTACTTTGCCATGCCGTTCATGGTCTGCGTCATCATGTCCTTCATGGTCTGCATCTGCATGCCCTTCATGGTCAGCGTCACCACGCCCTTCATGGTCTGTGTTGCCATGCCCTTCATGGTCTGCATCTCCTTGCCCTTCATGGTCTGCGTCATCATGTCCTTCATGGTCTGCATCTCCATGCCCTTCATGGTCTGTGTTGTCATGCCCTTCATGGTGATCATGACCGACTACCTGTTGTTGATAAAAAGCTTTAATCAGCGAAACCAAACAAAATTTTGATTATCCTTCAATCATAACTGGTCATTCGCCTAAGGAGAGGGGTTGGGGATTTCGGCCAGGGCGGGGGATTCAGCCCAAATTCTGAGGATATTGCTAGAATGTGCTAGCTATTACATAAGGGGGTAATAAATACACCTCCTTCGCGACTATTGCCAGAATTTGCACATTCTAAAATTCGTGCAAAATTCGGGATGAGTCATAGGCGAATGAAACAGGATTCATGGCCATGCAAAATGTGCAAATTCGCACATTCCCTAATTCCTACTGAAGAGTGTATTGGTAGCTACCGATCCGATCCGATCTGGCGGGGGGCCATACGATGTACAGCCCTACGATCAGACCTGCACGGTCCATTTCGTTACCCCTGATATCGTCATCTTGGACGTTTTGCCCTTCTTTCACTGGCCACTCAAGCCATGCTGTTGGGCGCCAGGTACTAAGAGAGTGCCTGGCGTGATGACGTCATGGTGCCGACAGCTCCCAACGGCCGCCCGGTCAAGTGGCCAAACCGGTATTGGCCTTATTTCTGGTTTCTCAGACGGCTCCTGATCTTCCCTCCAACGCGTCATGCTTTTTGGAGCGGCTTTCGGTGCAACGGCAGATCCAGTTGGTTCCCATTTTACCTACTCGCTGTAACCAGTTTTCGGTGGCCTGGGTGGAGCTTTATGCCGACGACCAACTCTTTGCGGCAAGAAACTTGCCCCACCGAGTGGATGAGCGCACGACGTCGCGCACAGTGGCCATGTGGCCTAAACCACTACACCAACTGTGCCGGCGTATTGGTAGCTACACACACAAACAATGACAATGCAGTAAAGAAGGACCGGTATTTATACAAATCTTTCCTCACTCCTCTAGACAAACATAAAAAAACTGACAGACAACTGTCCGGAAACAGAATAAGAGAATGGATACGAATCTTCTGAGTTCACTGAAACATTGATCACACTGTCGATACAGCCCCAGTGGTCAGGGATGACACTGAAGTAGATTGCCTTGCCAGGGCATAGAGTCGGAGCAGATTGAGAGGAATACCTAGGGAGCGCAAAGGGCAGATGAGTGAACGAAACAATGTTGGAGGTTATCGGAATGAGTGACGAAGCCATAGCCCACATCTGGGTGAAACCATCAGATCAGACAGTACCGGAAACTCTGGAGTCTAGACGCCGTTGGCTGTAGACGGTGGTTGATGAGCTGCTGGCTTGGATGTGCACAAGAGCGAGGTGATTGAAGCACATGAGGACAGGAGATTGACGTAGCTGGGATAGGGGAGACTGGAGCAGATTTGGTGGATGTGGAAGGCTGTGGAGTAGGCTTTAGAGAATCAGGCTTGAAGAAATCATAGTAATGTGTGATATGATATGACCAAGCTTGTTGTAGTTGTTGCATTTAGAAGGAGAAGAGAAATTGGGGAATGAGCCATGCAGTAGGGAGGGATAGGCAAAGAAAATACCAAAATACGGCTACAATATGGTCTGAAAGAAAACGGTTTTCGCAACTTCAGGCGCAAATGCTTTTTTGTGTTCGGTTATTGATGGGAGAAGTGATGTATTTATATGAAACAGAGTATGAGCTATCGAAAAAGCTGCATTGTGAACCTTAATTCAGCTGTTGAAGGGCATTTTCCCTCAAAAACTGAATTGGTCGCTTTTCAACTTCCATTTTCTATAGAAAGGAGGGTTGATTCAATTTGATTTCAATCGGATTTGAAATCAGCGTAACTTTTTACCTATATAGCACCACTTTTTCTAAGCGCAGTTTGATGCGGTCTGCCTCCGTAATCGCGCCATCTGTGGCTGGGAATGTGCACTGCTGTAGCAGCAGTCGCAATTCCCGAATATAGTCGGCCACAGGCTCTCCAGAAAATTGCGATCGCTGCAGAAACTCGAAATGAGTTCTGACTACATTGGCAGGGCGGTGAAACACGCGTCTGGCAGCCGCTAGCAGCTCTGCATAGGAAGTAGCAGCATTGCTAAACTCCCTCTGGCTTGCCAACTGTGACAGCGCCGCCACTCTGATGTAGGACATCAAGAACTCCTTCTTTTCCCGATCGTTGAGCTTGCCCTCGTCAGGTCTACAGTAGTAATGTCCACAGTGGTAATGAATGAGGTGAGTAATTGCTCCAATAAGGGCCACGTCAGCACAGGCTGGGTGCCTGGACATGCCCAGTAGCGATCCAGCGGCGGTAGGCAGAGTTGGCTCGTTCCTTGTTGTGCCATCAGTATAGCGACTAGGCACAAGGCTCCTCCCTCGGTAGCAAAACGTGACGCGATATCCGTTCACGCGACGTTCCCCCCTCCTCAACGCTCCCACGTGAAGACTCACCCAAATCGAAACGTTTTAGTAAACAGACTCACTCGCTGGTAATGGCTGAGTGAGACTCCCTCAGTGGCGGTGGTAGGCCGGCGTAACTTTCGAATCGAACTCGCGACGCCACTGTTCTGTCCATACATGTAGTTGGGGGGGAATGGGGGGGTATTTCCCCCAGGCCCGATTTTCGGAGAAAATTCCCCCCCAGCCAGATTCTGGGGGGGGAATTTTTTGAAACCCTATTTTGGGTTTGTAAACCTGCAAACAAGGTTCCAGAAGCCCTGATTAGGCTGCTCGTTCGGTAGGCCTATTTAAAGACAAATTAACAATCAGTAATCGAGGATTGCGGTTTGCGTAAGTGCACTGCCAGCAAACCGCTTTGCACTGGAGCTTCTCTTTTGTCCTGGTCGCCATTCTGTGAACATGTTATGTTACTAACAACGTGTGCAATAAACCTTATTATATTAGAAACCCAACTTGGGTTCCGGAACCCTAGTTTGGGTTTCAAAAACCCTAAATAAGGTTCCGGAACCCTGTTTTGGGTTTCAAAAACCTTAAATAGGGTTCCGAAACCCTGTTTTGGGTTACTGAAACCCTAAATAGGGTTCCGGAACCCTAATTTGGGTTACTGAAACCCTAATTTCGGTTACTGAAACCCTAAATAGGGTTCCGGAACCCTAATCTGGGTTACTGAAACCCTAATTTCGATTACTGAAACCCTAAATAGGGTTGTGGAACCCTAATTTGGGTTCCTGAAACCCTAAATAGGGTTACTGAAACCCTAATTTGGGTTACTGAAACCCTAAATTGGGTTCCAGAACCCTAATTTGGGTTTCTGGAGGGCCGAAATAGGGTTCCGGAACCCTAATTTGGGTTACTGAAACCCTAAATAGGGTTCTAGAACCCTGATTTGGGTTTCTCGAGGCCCAAAATAGGGTTCCGGAACCCTAATTTGGGTTTAAAAATCTCTAAAGAAGGTTCCAGAAATGCATTTTAACTGTAATATGTCGAATAAAATGGGTTTTTTTGCACGTTTTAAAGCAAAATTAGCTTTTTTTGCACATTTTAAATTAAAAATAAGGTTTTTTCCACGTTTTACAGCAAAAATAGGGTTTTAAACGGAATTTTTGCACTTCAGACAGGATTTTTACCCCATTTTTAGTCCTCAAAACCCTGTTTTGAGCCCAAAAAAGGTCGCTGAAACCCACTTTTGGACACCAAAAAAAGGTCGCTGAAACCCCCTTTGGGCATAGCCCTGAAACCCTATTTTGGATCAGAAAAATTCCCCCCCCCAGCCGAAAACCCAGCTACATGTATGGTTCTGTCTGTGTCTTCGGTCCATACATGTAACAGGGGGGTCTGGGGGGGGGTCTGCCCCACCCGACTTAGGCCGGAGCCCACCGGATGCCCCCCGAGACGATTTCGCCGACCCCGTCCGATTTTTCTGGCTAGTAAATTTTTGCAATTTTTTACAATTTCAGCCACAAAAATTGCAAAAATCGCCTGCAAAACAGCACTTTTTAGCTGTATTTCAGCCCTAATTAGCGATTTTTTCGATTTTTGAGCGTTTTTTAGTGCCCAACCCCTCTCCCAAAATTTTGGCTCAGACCCCCCGGCCGGGGCCAGACCCCCAACCCCCCTCCCCCTTCGGCGGATGACCTGTTACATGTATGCTTCGGTCTCTGTCGTCCTACACGTTGGGCCTTCGCGGTGCTGGAGCCAACGATAACAGAGTTTTTACTTCCTTAGACACAGCAGATGGAACATGCCTGCTTAACAGCTAATGGCTGGCCAACACACGGCATGGTATACAAGAGAGAGATTTCAGGCCAACCGCAAGGCAGACGCGCGCGGAGAGAGTCAGTTAACACGGCGTTCTCCTTGCGCTTGGCCGTGTTGTGCACACATCACCAGATGCGGGGCGGAGCCAAACACCCCTATGCACATGATAGACAGCAGACGGAGACAAAGAGCTTGTGCTCCGCTTCCGAACGATCAATAACACTGACAGGGCCCGCCGACATAACAAACAAGAGGGGACATGTACGCACAGGCTCTACAGACTCGTACATATCAGGGTTTTTGCCTGAATAGTCATCCGACCGGATATGAGTCATTCAGGGCTGTTTGTTTCCATTCCGGTTTTTTTCCTGTTTTTTTTCCGGTTTTTTTCCGAAAGTTATTTTCCGAGATGACAGATAAAAATTTTTAACAATCGCTTTTTATTGCAGAATTCAACGAAATAGCGTGAGTCTTATTACAAAATGCACTAATTTCATCTTTTAGAGCAGTAATTTGATTTTAAAACACCAAAAATAGAATAATAAAAGTTGCCTGAAAATGGCACAAGTATTTTTTGCGAAAAACAGCTAAGTTATGCCATGGAAATGATTGTAAGGCTTCCATTAACGTAAATTCGAAGTATTTGCAGCGAATTTAACCAGTTATTTGGCCTATTTCCGTTAAAAACTTGATTGAGTTTTTTCCGCATTTTAGTTTTTTTCCGAAAAAAAAAACGAAAAAAACCGAGGAACAAAACCGACCCAACAGCCCTGAGTCATATCCGGGCGGGATGGGCAACCATTTTTAATAATTCGCGCTACCACAACAAAAATACGCTAAAAAGACGGCCGATAGCATGTATGCAACTGCGGTAAGAAAAAGAGTGGTGTTATATAGTTGTGTTATATAGAGTTATATAGGTAACAAGTTATGCTGATTTCAAATCCGATTGAAGCCAATTTGAATCAACTCTCCCTTCAACAGAAAATGGACGTTGAAAAAACGACAAATTCAGTTTTTGAGAAAAAAATGCCCTTCAACGACTGAATTATGGTTCAAAATGCATCTTTTTCGATAGCTCATACTCTGTTTGAAACTGAAACTTTATCGTCCATTAGTTAAAACCCGACACTACTGTAGAGCAGCCACTGGGTAGGACAAGGCGTAAACAAATAAGGGGCCGTCCATAAACTACGACGTTCAGAGAGGGGGGTGGGGGTACCCGGAAAAACGTCGCAGAACGTCGGAGGGGGGTGGGGGGTTGAGGCAAAACGTTGACGTATTTTTTACCTTTTTTTGGTAAGGTTTGACGACTGCAGAATAAGGAAGAATGCAGAAAAAGTTTTGACACATTTTTGTAGTTGTACAACATATTATGTTAGCGTGATTTGTACTGGGTGTACAAAAAACAACCCAGCAGACTTTTTACTGTAGCAACCGTAAATCTCAACCGATTTGAATCAATCTTTTTTTAATGAAAAACAAATAAATTCTTGATTGGTAGAATTTTCGTTAAGATGCTCTGCTTGGTTCTCGAGATATTTGCCCTCAAATTTGAAACGCTGATTTTGGCAATGAACAAGAGTGATTAAAACAACCCAACAGATCTTTTACTATGGCAACCGCAAATCTCAACCGATTTGAATGACTCTTTTTAAACTGAAAGTTAAATGAATTCTTGAAAGATCGGTGAAACGAACTGCTAAATACGTACATTGTATGTGCACAGGCACGATTTTTCTATTATTCATTTGTGATTACGCAGTCAGAAAAGCAGCTTCAGAATTTGAACGAAAATTTTATATCGGGGGGGGGGGGTGCCTCCTCCCAAACGTCATAGTTTTTATGGGGGTGATGATGAAAACGTCGTTAAACGTCGAAGGGGGGGGTGTGGGTGCAAAATTTTGAATTTTTGAACGTCGTAGTTTATGGACGGCCCCTAACAACATAAGTAAAAGTCACATATAAATTTATCACTTCCTTCCTCCCATCAATAACCGAACACAAAAAATAATTTGCGCTTGAAGTTGCGAAAACCGTTTTCGGACCACATTTTAGCCGTATTTTTGTATTTTCTAACCCGCGCAGCCGGACGTACTTGCCCATCCCTACTTGCAGGGGACGGACTGAGAGAACTGTTGATCGCTAGCTTGATATTGTAGTATTTGATGGCTTCAATGACTACCGCGTGGATGTTGTGAGGATGAGTTGAATCAGAGAGATGGTGAACTATGTGCTTCTTGATGCGGTTGATGAAGACATGGAAGCGAGGTAACAGGTCTTGCTCGCTGCTGTCGTTGTTGACCTCTGAGAAGGTAGAGAAGATCGGTAATATTGAGAGATAAGGAAGAAGCGATGATTGGAAGCGATGAGGCAGTGACTGGAGGATTGAGCTGATAGGAAGGCAGAGAAGGGCACAGCTTGGAGTCGGCATCGGACGCATCAGAAATGTGAGCAGAAGAGACAGACGACGAACGGGAAGAAGTGAAGTGGGAGAAGTACAGTAGGTTTTGGCTTAGCCTTGCGATGAGTATAGACTGTACAAGCTAAGCTAGGTTTCGCTGTCGAATTGCGAGAATTATGTATGACCCACTGATGCTAAGATTTTGGTACAGCGACACCCGCACCAATTTGGCACTAACAGTTTTTATTTAGCATCACGATCAGGATTTAGGCGTACAGTAGAATAGGGCACAAACATTAGCGCCGGACGAAGATCCAACTACTATGGGCAGTAATTAGACATCGCAAAAAGGAAGACAGGAGATCAACGGGGTCACCGTTCCTGTTGGGGTAACAAAAACCTTCCCTCTATACACTTTATACTTTTCAGCTACAGTCACTGACCTGGTTCAAAAGAACATCCGTCCTTTGCCGAGCTTTTCGCAACTTATTAACAGTGGAATTGGTTTGATTCCTGGAAGGTACAAAATAGACGCGATCAGAACCAATTGAGCAGTAAAACAGACTTGGCCGAGTAGTAGAGACAAGAGAGCTGTCTTTCTTCCTGCAGCGCGTGTATGTAGCTGCGCACGATGTCGGAATGGCTCAGCTCATTGACCATCATCTCGACATCTCGGCTTTCGTTGATCGACTGCACAAGAATCATCGTAGCCAATAAGGCGATGGCGCCCAGGGCCGGACCGATCAACGCCAACAGTTTCAGTGCCTCCGTGCGTTCGTTTCTGTCTACTGCCTCATCCGTAAAAGAACTACTAGACACTCTACCCGATGCAAACAGTCCTGGTTCGTTCTTCTTCCTTACCAACATAATATGTACAAAGCTGCTTTTGGCCGAAAGTATCTACTTGTAGGTAACTAAGGAGTGATTGACGCCACTCGTGATTGCTTGCTTGAAGCCAAAAATTGCAGACGTGTCCTGTCCTCTGCTCTTTATTGAATTGCCGCGCCATTTAGGTTTTCGTGGACTGGCAATCCATTACGCAAAAATCTAAATGGTGCGGTAGAGCGTCGTGATAAGATGCCAGTGCCATCGGACGGACATGGCAGAAGCATAAAGCCGCCTTAAACCGGACAACGCAGTGTGTGTACTGGCTTTGTCTCTCTGAGTCTCCCGGTCCAGTGTCAAATTAAGATTTGATGCACTAACCTAACACTACTGGCTGATTCATGCACACTAACTCGTGATCTATCAATCATAGAAGAACAATATACCTTACGTGATACATGTAACTGGGGGTCTGGGGGTCTGTCCATCCGACTTAGGCCAGACTCCCTGGATGGGGACCCCCCGAAACGAGTTTTACAGCCCCCTTCCGATTTTCTGGCAAGTAATTCTTTTAGCAAATTTTTGCGAGCTTTTGCAATTTCTGACAAAAAATTGCCAAAATCGCCTATTAAACAGCTATTATTAGCTGTATTTCAGTCCAAATTAGCCATTTTTGACGATTTTTAGCAGAAAAATTCCGATTTTTTTGGTTTTTTAGCGTTTATTAGTGCCCAACCCCCTCCCGAAATTTGGTCTCAGATCCCCCGGCCGGCGCCAGACCCCCAACCCCTCGCCCCCTTCGGCTGATGACCTGTTACATGTATGCATGCGGTATTCTATATATGCCATGACTATTATAAGATCCATTCCATATTATCCCATGCACGATGCAAAAGGTCGTTTTCAATAGACCGTTTAGTGAGTGAGCTCGGATAATACACAAAAAGCACATCACAATTGACATGTCCAGTCACTAGTGAGAAAAACCGTTAATCAGAAAAACCTGTGAATTGAGGAATACAGTCAGAAGAACCAATCTATAGGGAACGTAAAAATGGCTGGCTCTATTGAAACCCCGCTTGATCTGAGCCTCGGCTCTCGGCTGCTCAACTGATTCCAGTTCGGCGTCAAAGTCATTTTCCATCTCTTTCTCTGTAGCTGGGCTCACACCAGAATCAGCGTCTTCAGCTTCCGCTGCCTCCTCCGTTCCAATTTCTAGCGAGTAGTCATTTGTATTATTTGTTTCAGCGGCTAACGTTGTCGCAATTGTAGCTATAATTTCAGTTTTTTTCTTTCTAGAAATGGCAAACTATGTTCTGCACTTTCAGTAGCGATGGTGGTGATGATGCGGCTTTTATTCAAAAGTCGTTCCAGCACAATTTTGGGGTCGATAGTTGTGGTGCAGGGGGTTGTTGACGTGGTGGTGTCTGGTGTCTCAGTAAACACCGAAATTTCTGCAATCCTTACTACTAGTGTGAGGTGTTCTTTGAAGTTTCACCTACCCAAATGACATCGGTTGCCACCAAATTTCTCCAAACACTCACACCAATAGCCCGACCATCCTTTAGTTGTGCGACATTTCCCTCCATTCAGACAAGGATTGGATTGGCAGGGATCTGAAAGAGTTAGCGTAGTTTAGAGAAACCAGACATTGTGTGGGACCAGAGTTTAGACCACCTATTCTGCCCCAGACGTCACGTCGAAATCGTCTGAGAGGTAGCAAAATCGACAGCACCGGCATAAAACCAACTACAACGGCTGAAGCAATAGCACATCAGTCTGTGACAAAGCCGAAACGCTTACTGCTTTCGCAACGATCGCCCACAAAACCCTCGGGACATTCGCAGACGTACTGCACAGAAGGTTTGGTCATCACTTTACACATTCCTCCATTCAGACACAGGTTGTGCATGCACGCATTTTCTGAAAGACTCTCATTATTCAGATGCTACTTATGCTTGGAACCACCTGGCGGAATGGAGCAGTCAGAACCAGTATAGCCGGTCACACAGTGGCATGTAAATGCTCCTTGATTATCTGGATTGCAAGTTGCTCCATTGAAGCAGGGGTCTGGTACGCAGACCGGGTCAAAAGTCTTCTTTGGAGGTTTACCATCCACCCAATAATCTGCATCTGAAACGTCCTACAGATCAATATTTTTCTGTATAAATTGATTGAAAAATATACGTTTCCTGATTGTGGGTTCTTGACAGGTCACTTGACAAGATGCCAAATCGGGGAAAATGTTCTCGGCAACTCCTTTGCAGTTTCCAAACCAGAAAGACATGCAAGCGTTAGTTTTGACATCGTAGTAGTAGAAAATACGCCATCCATTATCGGTGCATTCGCTTTTGTAAGTGGCATCAAACGGCTCCAAACAGGCTTCTAGATGACTAGTCGCTACGTAGGTATACAGCAAAAACAGACTATTTTATACCTGGTTTGTACATAGGCTTCAGATCGCACAAATATTCGCAAGTGAGCAAATCGGAGAAGAGATTTCGGCTTGGACTTTGACATTTGTCATGCCAGACAATTGTACACTGCAGCGTTTCATGATTGAAAAAATATTGAGGAATCCACAGTCCCTCTGCACACTGTTCCTCATAGTGTTTGTCAAACATGTCCCAACACACACCTTAGAAGCCATAAAACCATTTCAACTTTTTCAGCCGCATGCTCACCAGCTCTCAATTCCACTCGAGACCGCTCGCAGATGTATTGACAAGAGTTGAGGTCAGGAAAGATGTTGTTGCTGGTTCCATTGCAACCGCCGTACCAGAAGTCTCTGCACTTGCCTTTGATCGAATCAAAGTAGAATCGCTGCTGCCAAACATCCCCTGCACACTTTTCTTCATAAATTGTGTCATAGGATTCCATGCAAGACACTGAATAACTGAATGGTCATCGAGCTTTTATTGGGCCAGAGTTACATTACTTGCTGTTTTGGTGCAATGAAACCCATTGCCTGCAAATCGATCGTTGCACTTGCAAATGAACGAGCCGGGAGTGTTGATGCACTGGGCTTCTTTATGACAAGCTGTTGCGTCACCCAAACATTCGTTCACATCTGATAAGCATGTGTTAGGCTATTTGAAAGGAAGCCAAAGCAGTCCGTCCGCACCATCGCAGTAAAATCCATCACCGGTGAAACCGATTTCGCACTGGCACCACAAGCCATTGATGCACCCTGCGTGTTTGTGACAGAGGTTGCAGTCACTTGTGGGCTTGCCTGAGCAATGTTTTATGCAAGACTACCGTACAAAGCAAAAATTGCACTAACCAACTCCAGTATGGGCACAAGTTCCCTTGTTGTCCTGGTAACCAGTCATGCACCGACATCTGAACGAACCGACTGTGTTGATGCACCAGGCATTCTCATCACATACTGATTCTACTGACTGACATTCATCAATATCTGAAGTGCCAAATTATTAGATCAGAACAACCAAGTACTGCATACCGACGCATTTTCCAAGTTTGATATCCTTCTTGTAACCGGACCTGCATTCACATGATCTATTGGCTGCTAAACAATAAGCGACATTTCCATCGCACTGGCCACAAACTGAAATCAGACACTCTGAAAATTTTTGAAAGAAGAAATCTGCTGACAACTTGCATTCCAGTGGCGCCAAGTACTGAGCGCAAGCATTCTGACATTCGAGCAAACTCGAGAACTTGTTGGCGTTGTGACTGCATCCGTATGCATAAAACTGTTTACAGTTGCCGGTTTTCGGTTCAAAATACCACCACCAAAGACCGGGTCGATCGTCGCCACAGTATCCTGGGTTTTTGGGCAGAAAACAGTGCTCTATAAAACGATCAAATCGACGCCCACTACGAAAAAATGCGGTGGGGACCTGGAATGCGAATCACTGGCTCCTGTTTTGGTTTTCTACGCCGATGCATGCAACTGTACAGGCATTGTTGCTCAGTGAAGAACTTGTTTTTGTTGCCAAGACACCCGCTGTAGTGGAACTTTTTACACCTCTGCTCTTGGTCGTTCCAGTACCAGTAGGTAAGAAATCTCTTACAAGGGCCAGACTCGGCTGGTTGTGTGCAGGGATCTAAGAACAAAACCTATTGTTGGGCAACTAAAACTTGCTCTCTTTAATTGGGCCATAGCTCCAAATTCTAATTTTAGGAAAAAATTTACCACAGAGCCACAACAGACGGACACTCATCAGCTTACCTTGTTTCTTTTTACTTTCTCCTTTCATAATAGCTGCGAAGAGCAGTAGGCTTGTAAGAATTCGCATTTTTGGAAGCTCTGACCTGTTAAACGATGGGCGCTGGCCTCCCTCATCTGATATGCATGGGACTGTCTGTTAAGTTACTAATACACAATTGGATTTGGTCTAAGCCATCTCACATTTGAAATGTATAGCAGCTAAGCGAGCGGTAGGTTATTAGGAGCATCTAAGATCAGCTTGTGAGACAGAATTTTACTGAGTCACACAGAAACTACTGCATCGAATGAAAATACCGTATGAATGGCCTCATCAAAAGAATAAATAGTCCTAGTTAATTAGTGTCGCACGTCAACAACTGACTAGAAGCCACTCAAAGTTGTGTGCACGTTAAAGCTGTGACCAAAGACGGGCACGTACGCAGCGTCCACAAACGGACTGTAAATCAGCTAAAAACTATCACATGAATTACAATCACATAAAACTAGGAAGCCTAAGTAAAGAAATAAAGGCAGAAAAAGGCTATCATTTATTATTCCTCATCGGCAGAATGACGGGTGTGACTGGCGCTGCGGATGGCCGAGGTGGAGTACTGAAAAAGCAACCGCTAAATATTTAGTGGCCACAAATGCAAGTCTCACCGCATGAGGCAGCGACCCACGACTGTAGCGCGTCAAGCCCTTGGCTCTCAATTTAGCCAGAGAATTCTCGGCGATGTCGGCTCGTTCCTCAGCGTCTTCCAGCTGATGTTGCAGTTGTCTGTACTTGGTGAGATTTCCGGAAGCGAGCTGTTCCTGAAACAGCGGAGAGGGGTGAGGCACGCGCAAGACCGACTACGTGCCCTACACAAATTCTTACGGCTTCCTCCACTTGACGTTTGTAGGTCTTTATCTTGTTCTGCAGCTTCTCCACCAGCTCGTACATGCGCTCCTGGCCCTTCTTGTCCTCTTCCACCTACAGTACACCGTTGCCTTCAGTAACATTCCAGCTACTGATTAATAGGCTTTGATCGACACCTGGAACTGCAGCTCTCTGACGCGTCTGTCCTTTGTGCGCACGTTCTTGGCTGTTTCTGCGTGTCGACGTACCTCTCCGTCCAGCTCAGACTCCAACTCGCGCACCTACAGTACTCTTAGTTGCTGTAAGTCAAAGCCACACCGCCGTTTTACGCGTTGTTCCAGTTTGGCGATCATGCGTTTTCCGCCCTTTAGAGCTGCTTGCTCTGCATCGTCCAGACGGATTTGCATCTCCTACAGCAAGTACAAGTATGCATGCATGCAGTACTTATGCCTATCATAGTAAGAAATAGTACACTATACCTTGAGCTGATGTTCAAGTCCCTTTCGTGCACGATCCAAGTGTTGAGAGTGTTCTTGTTCTTGTTTCAGTTCGTCAGCCAGTCGGGCAGCATCCATCATGGCCTTCTTAGCTTGTTCTTCCTTGTTGCGCAGTTCGTTCAGAGCTTCCTCTGTTTCTGCCTGCAATGTGCATGCTAAGTACAGATTCGTATTTAATTTACTCAGCACACCGTTAGAGTTTGTAGATCAACTTCAAGTTTGCGTTTTCCTGCGCTAAGCGATGAGTTCTGTGCATACAAATCGTTGTTTTGTTCTTTCGTCTCGGCCGACTCCATCTCTGCTTGCCGACGGGAGCGGTCGGACTGAAATGAAAGTCACTTCGTTTCTTATGAATGTTACTACCTATATGAACAGACCTGGTCAAGGGCAACGCTCAGTTCCTCTTTTTCAGTCTGAAGCACTTGACAGCGACGTTCAGCCATGTTGTAGTGCTCACGCAACTCATCCTTGGCACGTTGTTCTTCATCTACTTGACCCTGTACATGAGGTTCTTGTTTATTTTGTTCACAATCATATGAAACTTGAAGATACTTACTTGTAATTCTTTGATTTGGTCTTGGTGGCGTTTCAGATTCTTTTGAGCATCAGCATTGGCTTTGTTGGCATGATCTAGCGCAATCTCAAGTTCGTTGATGTCCGATTCCAGTTTTTTCTTCATTCGCAGCAGCTCTGCGCGACCACGGGCTTCTGTTTCGAGACTTGCCTAAGAGTCCAGACCATAGTGACTAAGAGTCAGATATCTATGCTTATCTCTCAGCACCTGAATAGAATCAATGGCGCGCTGATGGTTCTTCCTTGTGTTTTCAAACTCCTCTTCTTTCTCTTGCAGACGTTTTTCGATCTCAGCACGCACTTGCGAGATCTCCACTTGAGCTCGCATCAGCTTGCCTTCTTCTGCTTCAAGAGCGGCTTCAGCATCATCCAACGCTTGCTGCAAAGCTTTCTTCCTGACATGAAGCAGCACAAGAAAAGCATTTCCACCTGAAGCTCATCCTTCTCAAGCTCAAGACGGCGTCTGATCTTCTGAAGTTCATGTACTGATCTTCCACCCTCTCCCAGCTGATCAGTCAGATCTTTTAGTTCCTGAGCCAAAGCTTTGTTCTCACGTCGCAACCCATCGATCTGCAAGTTTGTATCGGTTGTCTTCACATCTACTAAGATCAGGCTTTAGTCTACTTGGTCCTGCGATTCTTCATACAAGGTTTTATTCTTGAAAGCCTCCGTGCTGGCGTTGCGTGTTTCACGCTGAGCAGCTTCTAGCTCATTCTGAAAGTGTTGGGCTTCAAACTTGCAGTCACTGACACAACCGAAATGTACCTGTATGGCGTCTGTTTTGTGGCGCCATTCATCAATTATCTTGTCAAATGACTTTTGTTTCTTCTCAAGACTAGTAGCTAGACTGTTAGCCTGAAAATTAGGGAAACTATAGATGTTCAGTCAGCAATTACATAGTAACAGTCAGACTCACTCTGTCAGCTTCAACTTGTGCATCTTCCAGCTCGGTCTGCAGACGTGTGCGCTGTTTTTCAATTGAAGCCACGCGCTGATTTGCCGTCTCTACTTGTTCTTGCATGTCAGTCACTTTGGCCTGCAGCTTGCGCTTGGCCTCTTCCAGATCCTCAGCTCTGCACAAGTCTTCCTGATTGGTTTTGGCTGACATTTAGTTGAAACGTACCGAATCATTCCTTCTCCTTCGTATTTGGCGCGCCACTGCTGAGCCTCTGCATTGGCCTTAGACAGCAGTCGTTGCAGCTCAGTCTTGGAGTCAGCCTCTTCCTCCAACTGCTCGCGCAGTTGCTGAGACTCCAGTTGGGCGTTGCTGACCTACAAGTTAACGTTGGTTTAACGCACTGAATTCGCTCAACAGTACTACCTACACTAATAGATTTGTGTGAATTATTATTTTCCAAACTTTACCTGAGTAGCCAAGGAGTGCCGTTCCCTGGTTTCAGTTTCAAGCGATCGTTTTGTTTCCTCAAGATTGTTGCTGAGCGAATGTTTGATTCTGTTCAGCTGACTCATTTGAGACTCGGCATCCTCCAGCTGACGGTTGAGGTCAGAGTTCTCGCTGCTCAGTTTGGACTTCAGATTAATGTAGTCTGCCAACTGTCGAGCCTGAAAGAAGGGCTAAGCATTGCTTCCATAGAAGTCTTGCCTTTTTCAACCTGATCATCAGCCTTGAGTTGAGTTTCACCCAATTGTACTTCTAGCTGCTTGGCCAGCTTGTCGGCATTCATTTTTCCCTTGGTTTCAGAGTCTACAGCCGCCTGAAGATCCTCGATTTCACGCTGCAGTGACTGTTTGTCCTTCTCCACTCTGCGCATGGCAATTGGTTCGTAAAATGCACTTGAAAACACGAAGTCAGTTTTACTTGAGCTTAGACTTCTGCAGCTGGTCCAACTGTTCTCCAAGCTCAGCCACACTGTCATTGTGTTTTTTGCGCAAAGCTGCCAATGAATTCTCGTGGTTAACATTGGCCTCTTCTAGCTCTCGTCTGAAGCGACACAGAAAGGTGGTGTGTTGGACTTTTGCACAGATGCTTTTACCTGATTTTGGCCATTTCCGCCTCTCTCTTTTTGTTGAGCTCGATTTGAGCCTGAGTAGCGCCTCCAGCCTCATCAAGACGTTCGCCCATCTCCTCAACCTCATGCTGAATTTCACTGCGCGCTTTTTCGGCCTGAAAGATGAAGTTTTGTGCGTAAATTTACAGTCTATGCCTTACCTTGTTGCGCCCTTGTCTCTCGGCTTCAAGTTCTTCCTCAAGCTCCTGGATTTTTGCCTGCAGTTCCTTGATCTGCCGCTGCAGCTTGGCCACCAGTGACTGCTCATCCTCCAATCGACTGTTCAGGCTGGACAAATCACCATCCTTCCTGAACGTCATACAGTAACATACAGTCAAGCTTTTGCATGTACAGTATTATACCTCTTGACTGCGCTTTCTAGTTCATGCCGCTGCTTTGTCAGCTCATCTATGTTCTCATTAGCAACCTTGAGATCTCCTTCCACCTTGCGCTTCGACTTCTCAACGTCCTGCCTCTGACGGCGTTCACGCTCCAAACTGTCTTCCAACTGAATGAATATGGCCTCAATATCCTCTAGTGAATGATTATTTAAAGGCCATACCTCATCAAGGGTGGACTCCAGTTTTCCCTTCACCTTGTTAAGGTGGTTCACCTTGTCCTCCTCAGCCTGCAATACGTGAAACTGACATTGAAAGATTTCAGGTAGTCATTAACCTGAATATCATCCTGCAACTTCCTGTTCAGTTCTTCCTGGTGCTTCTTTTCTTTGTTGAGCTTGGCTATTGCTTCATCCTGAGCGGTCATTTCATCCTGGAGTGATCGGACCTGGTGATCCTTGGTTTGTTTCTCTCCCTCCTGCTTGCGGATGGTCATCTCGAGGTCAGACACTGTCTTTTTCAGGTTGTCACAGTCTCCTTCAACCTTCTTGCGAGCCTTTGTCAATTGAGCATTCTTGTCTTCCTGCTCAGCCAGTCTCTCACTTGCGTCCTGCAATTTTCGTATCACATTCATTGAATTAGTAACAAATCGCAGTAAGATATTTACAAATAGCTGTCTTTCGAAGTCAGTTTTTTGGGCCAGGAGTTTCTGACCCTTCTCATCAGATTCAGCCACTGCATCGCGTTCTTGTTCCAGCTGCATAAATAATTCTTGCTTCTCCTAAATGACCAGAATGTTCTCCAATATCTATGTCATTGTATGCCCTTCTACCTGAATCAACTTAGCATTCTTGTCCTCCAGATCCTTGCGAGATGCTTCTTCCTTCTGGAATTTGTCTTCCATGTCCTTCAGTTTAGCTGACAATGCATCCATTTCTTCCTGTTGTTTTCCAGCTTTGAGCAATGGGCGCACATGGGCGTAGAGCTTGAACCAAGGCCAAGTGCGCACAGTGCACCAGTTGCGGATGCTTTTCTGCAGGATTAGCATTCCGGCTCTGAATTAGAAAGTACAAAGTGATTGTGCTAGGGCAAAAGCTGCAATACGTTTGTTCCTGTCTGCGTTTGTAGTCACAGTTCGACAGGTACCATCTGCAGGCGCACTGGAACTTGGTCATGATCTTGGCCAGCGCCTCATCACGCATTTCTTCCAAATGAGCCAAAACTCCAGCCTTGAAGAACACCTAAAGACCCTTATGACCGTTGTCAGCTTATAGATTGCTTGGTCATGCAGAAGAACTGACAGTAGCTATGCTATTCTCATGCACCTCAGCCGGCACTACCATGTACCTTGGTAGCTCCAATCTGAAACTCCTCTGGTTTCAGCTGTCCTTCGTTTTTGATTTTGCTCAGAATGGCGTCGGACGCCTTCTTGGGGTCTTCATTGGCTTTGGCCTCATCGGCAGCCAACACACTGTATCTAAAATCGGCCGCCCACTGCTTACAACGAAAAATTACTGTTGTTTGCTATGGAGTGATGTGGAAGGCCATGTTAGGGGATGCAAAGGCGCGGACGGTCAGTAAGTTAGTACATGGCTGTGCATGCGTTGTGCATGGTGATGGTGCACATGCCGAGGCCTGGCGCACACCTTTGTGTGTCCTGGTCGCACTTCTTCTGGTTTGAATGCCTTGATTTCTGCCAGTTTCAAAATCATCTTCTTCGATGCCTCAATAGGATCTTGGGACGATGCAGCCTCGTCTGCGGCCAAAACACCATACCTGTGGGGCAAAGGGAAACTTATGGCAATGGGTAATGAACTCTGCGCTCGACTGCTAAGCTAGGGGTCGCTGTATGGTAAAATTTTGAGGGAAAAGCGTGTTTTGGAGAAAGTCTGCCTTGCTGTCCTACCGGTGCTTGAAGTCCGGATAGAGCATACGGTTGGGGAATCCTTTGCGACAGATTCTAATACCCTCTAGTACACCGTTACAGGTCAGTTGATTCATCACCAAAGCATCATCGATTACACCTGCAACAAACGTACTGGTCTACTCATGGCTTTCGTTCTCTCAGGAAGCTTTGCAGTTCACACACTCTCTTTAACAACCACATTTCTTCCTGATATACATTTCGCCCTGGGGACGCTGCCAGGTGCCAGTAATCGAAAACCCCAAAATATTTCGGCAATTCTACATGAAAGATTTGTGGGTGGCATGGAAAAGTTGGAATTGGAGGTTGGAGCTCAGCTAGACTAAATTAATGGAACCTTACCGCATTTCTTCTTCTCATTGGGGATGATGCAACGGATGAAGTGAGGATGCGTTTGGTGCAACATGGACATCAAATTGTTCAGCGACTCACGGTACATCATTGACACCGTCATCATGGAACCGGATTTACCCTTCTTGCGAGCTCCACCACCTTTGCCTAAATCGCTCCAGCCAGTAAGCTGAGAGAGTCAGGCAAAACAGAATGAAGAACCCTTTGTTTTCTCTTCAGCGGCCGATTCCTCCTGAGTCTTGTAGTCCTTCCAGATGTCCAGCATGAGCTGATTCTCCTTTGTGTGTTTAAGCACAGAAACCACTGTGTCGTTCAGTGGATCTTTGTTCTTCTCCAGCCAAGCTTTCACATTGTAGCGCACCTATATTCACTTGTCTGACAGTTACTGCTAGTGTTCCGACGATATCAAAATTCGTCGATGTTCGATATCAATATTTTCAGCTCAATATTGATCGATATTTATAGTTACCCGCATACATGTAACCGGGGGGACTGGGGGGGGGTCTGCCCCCCACCCGAAATAGGCCAGACCCCCCGGACGGGGACCCCCCCCCCCCGAGACGATTTCACCGACCCCCCCCCTCCGATTTTTCTGGTAAGTAAATTTTCGTGCAAATTTTTGCAATTTTTTACAATTTAACACACAAAAATTGCCAAAATCGCCTGCAAAAGAGCACTTTTTAGCTGTATTTCAGCCCAAATTAGCGATTTTTGGCAATTTTTAGCCGAAAAATTGCGATTTTTTCGATTTTTGAGCGTTTTTTAGTGCCCACCCCCTCCCCCAAAATTTTGGCTCAGACATTAGATGCTCGTGTTTTTCAAATTGGATACTGGCCGTACATCAAAGATCTCGAGCCGAAGCCGACGTCCAGTACGCCAATGAAATGGTCCCGATTCAAGTCCTGAGCATCCAGAGTCTGGTGGCACGGCCGGTCCACCCATTGAACCATCGCGTAGATGCCCCTCCCCAGACCACGCACCCCCCACCCACCCGACAATCCAGAAAGTAAGAGAAGAAGAAAAATATTCGCGGCACCACCCGGAAGTCAAAACCTTGGTCCACCCACTCAGTGCCGACTTTGACACGCGGCTTCAACATAGCATTGACAAAGGCGTCTCCATCACAGTGGAAGTTCTGGCAGGCCTTCATGCCCTCTGCAAGGTAAACTGTTTTTTGCTGCTTTAAACACATCCAGAGCCACACCATCAAAGTTGTCCACCTCCGCTTGTTCTTCTCGTGGACGCTGTTTGAACTTCATCTCTCCCATTTGCATGATACCAGCGCAGATCTCGTAGAGGTGCATTTTTTCCTCCGGACTAAAAGCCCATGATGTCGTAGGATTCCTACAACAAACATGGAACATGACACGCGCCAAAGCGACGACTACCGAACCGAGTACTTCAGTCAAAATGCCTTCTTCCTTGTCGTCAATACCATCGATGGTCAGTTCTGCTTGCGAAACAAACGATAATAGCGCAGATCGTCTCCCAGGCTCAGTTTCTCTGAAATGCAACTCTCGGTCAATCTGCAAAGTTGATTGGAAGCTAACTTTGAGATCGGGAACAGAGCCCGACATCATTTGGTAGAAGATATGGTAGCATCGTTCCCCTGGGGCCTGTTTGATTACGCGGGACTTCTCCAGCAGATCTAATAAGAGTAGCAGCAGTGGTTAGCAAAATGTGCTTGAAGCAACAATCTTACAGTGCTCGATGTCGCAGCCGGCCAATTTTCCGGAGGTGTTGAAGTGAATGCGAATCGAACTTTCCAAATCTGCTTGAGTTGTTGTTTCGCACGGTCTTGGCATTACCAAACGCCTCCAACACTGGGTTGGTACGCACAATTTGGTCCTCCAGTGACGGCTGAAAAACCTAACAGTACTTGTATGCGCAAATCACTAAGAGCTGGTTCTTACGCCAGAAGTTTCCTTTCTTCTTTTGAGTGGCACTGACCATAGCGAAGTAGGAAATAACCTTCTTGGTGTTTTCGGT